>JAULKM010081223.1:0-27560 GCA_032355605.1 Rubia tinctorum
ATTTGTATTCATGTGTTGATGTTTATTTTGTGAGATTTCTAGATCTACCTATTTCTATGTGTTTTGTGATCATTATGCTGGCTTGTTCTTAATATTCTTATGAATTTCATAGAAGTCCCACTCTACTGGTGCACAACCGAGTCTACTTTCATGTTGGTGCACTATTGTTACTCCCCGGTTAAGGAAACCTAGATGCGTTTGGGGTGAGATAGTCCAAAACTGGGCGTGTGCATGAAGGTTACTATTATTAATCGTCACGATCGACCATGCATCCAATTAGCCAACCAAAGAGGTTTGAAGGGTTGTGGGTAGAGATAGAGTAGATAGAAAATTAGGCTTATCTTGTTGATCCTAGAAGCCATCGATAAGATGGCTACTTCCTTGCCTTTGTTGGCCTAAGGGTAGTTAGTTCATTGTGTTCCTCCAGGGACTTAATCGCACGGGAAAGAAACAGACCTGCGCAATTTGTCAAAAAAATTGTTTGACTCCACTAGTTATGGAGGCGAGGATAATGGAAGATTTTATATGCGCACCTCTATGTGACAGATAGGGGGGATTTTTTATCATTGTTTGCACCACGTGACACAAACACTAAAATAGGGTTAAGTTCTTGTACTTAATGAAATCGAGGATCGAAATAACATCAACCATGTTACACAACTATTCCCTGAGGGCTTGTTTATATTGTTTATTCTGTTGATTGCATACTATTAGTTGATTGTTGAAAACCCCCCAGTGGTTATTTTCACAAAACAGTTTATTCCTAACACGTGGTCGGACTGACGACCCAACCACAGTTGTGTTTAGTAGACTACTAGATTCCGAACATCTTTGTGGACAACCCCGGTACTTGCCACTATCTACCATTCTTGATAGTATAGTAGTAGGAACGAGAGAAACATATAAAATTCTTATCTTTGACAAGTCTCATCTCGGTTTAGTAGATCTCCCATGAAAAGTTGTTTTTAACGATGCTCAGAATGGAGAGGGTCAACGGGGTAGGAAAACGATATGGCCCTTGCCATGTTACCGAGTAAAATGAGGTTCCAGCCAATGAGATGCACCAAACAACATGGGATGCGGGTCAGAAGAGCAAAAATAGAGTTCCAGCCTACGGCCCATGCCGGTTGACACAGACTATGCTAGCACGAGGGGGCCGGTCCATGCCATGACCGATGGCCCACGTCGTCATGAGGCCAAGGGCCGTGCCACGACCTATGGCCCACTCCATCACGAGGGGGTCTCAACTAGCAAGGATCATACCATATACCATCCCAAGTGTCGTTTGCGGCTACTAGGGTTTTTGATAATTTCTGGGCCCTTTTTCTAGGCCCAATTTCCTACTACTATATATGGACCATTGTCTACTTGGATTTAAGTTTATGCCCACTTTTCATCTAGTAGAGTAGGTTAGAGAAATAAAATAATCTTCATTTTCTCTTATTTATTTTTCTTTCTTCTCTTTATTTTTCTTTTTCCCAAACGTTTTGGATCCAATGAAATATTTGGGTTCAATGCTTAGGGAGTAGGAAATTAACTTGGGTATTATATTTGTATTCATGTATCAATGTTCATTTTTTGAAATTTCCTAGATTAACCTATTCAATGTGATTTGTGATATTATGTTGGCTTGTTTTTAATGTTTATGAATTGCATGATTGTCACACTTAGTTAGCACATACTAAAGTCTACTTTCATGTTGCTACAATATTGATACCTCCTGGGAGGGGAAACCTAGATTCACTTGGGGTAACGATGGCTCCAAATCTACATCGGTGTGTGCACGTAGGTTGTCGTTGTTAACGTTAGTCTGAAAGGTAGCGGGTAGAGATAGATTTAGTAGAAAACTAGGGTTTGATTTGCAATCTTATAGCCATCGATAAGGTGCTTCACCCCCTTTGCCTTTTGAAGCCTAGGGAGAAGCATTTGTGGTGTAATGCCCAGGACATAATAGCATAGGGAAACTTAGATCTGCATGGGAGGTAGGGCTGTCGTTGCACTCCCCTAATTACAGAGGTGGTACCAATGGAAGAATACGTCCACACCCTACGTGAAAGGTATAGGGAAGTCACTCCCTCCCTCTCGGTGTCTCTAATTAATGAACCTTGGGAGATCCACTAATAACTGAGAGGAGACTGAAGTATTAAGGGTCAAAGATAGATATTTGTATAGTTGCTCTTGTTCCTACTACTACACTACCAAGAATGGTAGATAGTTGCAAGTACCGGGGTCGTCCACAGAGATGTTAGGAATCTAATAATTAACTAAACACAATCGTGACCGGGTCGTCAATCCGACCACGTGTTAGGAATAAACAGTGTTGTGAAAACAGTCAATTGAGTGGATTTGTACTAACAACTACTCGCATGAAAGTGATCACAGGAAATAACAATATAACTAACACTTGGGGAATATTTTTCTAACATTGTTAATGTCATTTCGATCATCGATTTCATCAAATACAAGATGTTAACCCTATTCTAGTGTTTGTGACATGTATTGTAAACAATGGTCAAAAGTTCCCCCTATCTGTCACATAGAGGTACGCGTATAAAATCTTCCATCAGTCTCGCCTCCGTAACTAGGAGAGTGCAACAACCGCAATGGCTCATTATACAGATCTGATTCACCCCCGTGCGATTAAGTCATGGGAAAAATACTACGAACTCACTACCCCTAGGCCAACAAAGGCAAAGGAAGTAAGCGCCTTACAGATGACTCTAGGATCAATAAGATAATTCTATTTTGCTACTTAATCTATCTCTACCGGCCACTACCCTTCGAAATGCATAGTCGGCTAATTAGAGCATGGTTGATCGTGACGATTAACAACGACAATTTTGTGCACACATCCACACAGTTCCAGAGCATCGCCACCCCAAACGCATCTAGGTTTCCTTCCCCCCGGGGGGGGGGGGGTAGCAATAGTGCAAAAACATGAAAGTAGACTTAGGTATGTGCTAAAAAAGTGTGACAATCATGCAATTCACAATAATTATAAGAACAAGCCAACATAATAATCACAAAACTCATAGAAATAGGTAGATCTAGAAATCTCACAAAATAAATATTAATACATTCATACAAATATGTTCCCCAAGTAAGATCCACACCGGCTAAGCATTGAACCCAAATATTCATTGGCTTCAACACTTTTGGGTAAAAGAAAAGAAAAAAGATGAAAAAAAGAACCTAGAGAGAAGGGATAGTATTTTCTCACTCTAGCGTACTCTTGAGATCTAAAAATGAGCATAAACTTAAACCCTAGTAGACATAGGTCCATATATATAATAGTAGGGAATTAGGCCTAAAAATAGGACAAAAATGCCTAAAAAACCTTTCAGCTACAACTGCCGCGGGGGTGGTTCCTGGAATGGCCCGTGCTGGCTGAGGGGCCTCGTGCTGGAGAGGCACGTTAGCCTTGGCACTGCACGTCGGCCCTGATACGGACCGTAGCCTCGTGGAAGCATGGGTCGTCATCCTTTGCACAAGCTATACCACCTCGTGTCGATGCGGTCCGTGTCAACCGGCACGGGCCGTTGGCCGGTACTCCATTTTCCTCTCCTTCTAATCTATGTCCCATGTCATTTGGCGCACCTCGTTGGTAAGAACCTCTTTTTGCTTAGTATTTCAGCTCGGGACGTGTCATTCTTTACACCCCATCATTTGGTCTTGGCATTGGTGGCTTAAAACGGTGTAGGTTGTGTGAAATGGGACATTCCACTCCCATATTTAGCCAAATTTTGGAGTGAAAAGAAGGCAAAGGCACACTGTCGGCATAATTTGGCACGACCTGTGCTGGAGCTTGGCACGACTCGCATATGGTGGAACAATTTGTGCCAAGGGCTCCTGACACGTGCCATGTGGCGTGGAGCGGGTCGTGCTAGGTGAGGCCCTCTTGCCGGCCTAATGCGGTCCGTGCTGGCCGTTCTGGTCCCGTGGGCCGATTTGTTTGCTCAGTTATGGGTGAATCATTTGTCCAATTTGAGAATTCTTGTAGTTGATTTTATAGTGCTAAAGAAGAAGAATCCAATGGTTCTGATTTCAAGGGATGATTATTCATGTATATTTCCAAGAACTCCATGCAACCTCGGACAGCTATCCCTCCATTTCTCCTTTGGCCTTCTTGAACTTCAAATCCACCTTTCTTGGTCCCAATTTTGTCCACTAACACTCTTTTGAGTCTGCGGCTGTAAATATACTACCATCCTTGTGAATGATCTTTGATATCTTCTACCATCCTTGCGAATGACCTTCAAATATCTACTAACACCCTCGTGGATGGTCTTCTACAAAAAAATGATAAAAAGTACTCAAGAGCAACCTACTAATGATATCAAAAAGGAAGATCAAGTGCCCGTGAATAAAAAGGGTCCATTAGCTTTAATTAAGTCTACAAAACTCTGGATTTATACAAGAAAACCAATAATGATCGTCTAAACCCTTTGTCATGCAAACCTAACTAAAACTAGCAATCAACCAAACAAAAGATGATAATAAATGTGTCCAATGCATTAACTTCCACATGTATAATGGTACACATCAATTCCCCCACACTTAAACCTTTACTTGTCCTAAATTAAACAAAAATGAGAAAATATATAAGCGAAAAGTAGCATGCAAAGAGAAGTTAGCCAATACATTCGACTTATTCCCTAGCTACCCTAGTTTCCCAAATAAGTAAGAATCTCACAACTCTCGCACTCCCCAAAGATGCTAAAGTAACCTAACCATCCCAAAATATTGTAAAGAAAAAGTTATGTACAAAAGATAAGTGTTGAACTAGCTTACTCCCCAGAATAGTCCGGCAAAAGAAATCCAAGAGTTGTTGCCAAGAAAACCACCAAGCATAATCCACAAGATCCTCAACTTGGTTGTAACGAAGGATAACTGGAGATTTTCAACCTAGCTACAAACAAGGAAAATGCCAAAGGATCCTCAACTTCGTTTCCATTTTCTCTCATTTTTCCTAGGAGCCCTTTCGGGTCTTCATCCTAGTATTCACACATGTTAAGCTTACCATCTCACCTTTTTCCACATGGCCTCTCATTTTTGCCTAGTTTTTTCAACCTAGTCAAGCCTAGCCTCTCATTTTTACCTAGGCCTTTCGACATATCCGGGCTTTCTTCCTATTTTTGCCTAAGCTTCCCTTTCATGTTTCCAACATAGATAGGTACATATCTTTCTTTTTTTCAAAATTTTCAATTTTTTCCATGTAGCATAAAATACCCCAATGTTGGGCTTCATACTACAAGAAGATAGTGAAAAAGAAAGATTACACCACCAAAGAGGTTCATCCCAAAACATTCCCCAACAAATTACCAAAAAGATCAAACCCCAAAGATTCTACCAAACTTTCCCAAAATCAAAGATAACAACAAACACACCAAAAACACAAATGAATCCCAAGATGAAAACTCCTAAGTTTTTCACTATCCCCTCCTCCACACTTGAACTTTATATTGTCCCCAATGAAATGAATGAATAAAAACATTTAGTTTGAAAGAGAAAAGTAGTAGAGCTCACTCATTTGACCGTGAAGGTTTCCCCTCAAGTGCCAAGTCTCTTGCCGTATTCTTCTCTCCTCTTCATGCATTTCTTGCCTTTCGATGGGAGTTACATAGCTTTAAGAAGTGGAATATTTTGATCAATTGTTCAATGGCTTCTTCTCGGGTATCCTATCTCTCATCTACAATGATGAACTCCTCCTTTATCTCCCGCTCAATGGACTCCAACCTAGACTCCCAAGTATGCATGGTACCCTTCATAGAACTTAGCTCACTCCCAAATTATTCCAAATGTAAGCTCATTCTGCTCACTGCGTGACCAATATCCTGCATAAGTCGGGTAAAACTCGCAAGTTATTCCCTGAATATGTGGAATTTGTCGAGGACATCTGCGAATATCTGAGGAAGGCTAACCATTTACCTAAGTGGGTTCTCGATGTCGTTCTCCTTAACGTCTATATCCGAGTTTGATAGAATTCTGTAGAAATGCTTCTCAAACCACAGATGAGAGGCTATGAAAAGGTCATTTAACATTGTATCCTGGTCGATAGTTGTAGGTTCTGGCTTGGGTGGAATCATGAAATTTCACACCGAGGAGCTACCATATAGCCATACGAAGTGATCCTCAGAAGTCGTGGTTTCCACCATACCCTCTTTCGCCAGCCTGTCTATCGTATACCATGTCCTCGAACGTCCCAAATTTGCCAATGCAAAGGAAGATGGAACCGGATGGCCCAAATGTTTGGCTAGAAGTCCAAACATACCTCCCATAGGAATCTTTCCACTTTTCTTGTATCCCATTGCAAGGCATTCATCCATGAAAGCCGCAACCATGCTGGGGTAAAAATTCTCCTCCGAAGTCATCATCCAAAGGATTTGGACATTTGACTTGGGACACTGTGAGATCTCCTCGTGATAGACCACTCTCATGGACCAATCTCTAAACATATATCAATGTCGGATGGACAATCTTCGTGCTCTTACAAAGATGTTTTCTCTCCTTGCCCGAAAGGACTATCCAAAAATTGCTCAATGGGATTGGAAGGCCTTGTCAGTGAGTCCTTGGAATCTCCCTCCCATACATCCACCTAAATGCTTGGGCAATGTTCTGATGCAAGATAGTGTACTCAGTGTCGTCCAAGTGGAATTGGGTGAGTCTCCTCCTCTCACTATCCTTCAATTGATCCAAAGTTGGCAAGAATTCCAAAGTCCATCGAATATAGGTCATTCAGTGCTTGTCCAAGAAACCCTCTAGGCCTATCCTACTAAGCAAGTACGTGACGGGATCAAGTAGGCTTAGAGCTCCCAAATTTTATTTACAAGCGAAATTTGTTTCCAAGATGGTACACTTTGGGCATCTTAGGTACCTCCACCTCTGGGCCGCACTCCCAAAAATATTGGCCAAATGCACGGATTTTTCAATTAAAATAGTGGGGTTAGGATGAATGAATGTCATCGGCCCTCGTCTCCCAACCTTGGCCGGTTTCATCCCCTTGTCACCCCAAGAAGTTTTTCCCTTTTCTGACAATTTCCTTTTTGGAACCATAATATTCACAGCAAGAAAAAGGGTGGTAATGTAAACATAACCAAAGGCACGCAATAAAATTCATTCAAAAATAAAATTCCTTTCTAAATAGCTACAACATTTCAAATCATGTTATCTCAACATAAAGGCTATTCAATCAAGAACCATTCTTTTTAAACAATCAGCCCAATAATAATCATAACATCCCACCAAGAAGATACTGCAACCAAGATTCATCCCTTTTATATCATCACAATAAATGAAGATCATATCATCAAAGCACAAGGACAATACACTCACCCCAACACTTAGTTTAGCACAAGATCATTCAAATAACCCAAAAATTATCTCCAAAAACACTTCAACATATTTTAAAGTACAAAGCTCCTCATCATATCACCATCATGCTAAATATACCAAGTGAACATAGAGCTCAAAGGATTGCCCAAAATTTGAAGCCAAGAAATGAATAATCCATAAGCAAAATGCTAATATTTTAGAAAAGTGGTTCAAATTTTCGAGATATACCAAGGATAAATGAGAGGGGGTGTTTTTGAAAGATTTTGATAAGCTAGATGAATCTTATGGGTGAGGAAATGTACTATGGATCATTATCTTCATCAAAGAATGTGATTCAAAAAGAGGTACAAATGAAATAAGGACGACATTTTTGAAATTAGAGAAAGAAAGGGACAAAAGTACCAAACTATTTATGCATATGGGAGGTGTTGATGTACTATTTACACCAACACTTGAAGGAAGCAAAGGTTTTACTGAATTAATGAGCCAAAAATTTCTTGTTTTATCTTAAAATTTAATTTTTAAAAATCTAAATTTTTTGGCCCAAAATTCGCAGAACATGAAGCCTGACCCAAGGCACCCCTTATGCCAGCAACCTAGCACAGCTCGTGCCAAGCGAAACAAGCCATATCGGAGCTCAGCACGAGGCACCCTCGTGCTAAAGGAATTTGGCACGAGGTCACCTCTGTGAATTGTGTCATTTTCCCTTTTCCTCCCTTTTTTCAAAGAAACTTTATCACCTAACAAGCCCTATATCCTTTCACTCAAGAAGAATGAGACTCGAACTCAAATTCATCAATCAACAAGAGTTTCATCTAAAAAATCCTTGTCACGCACTAAAACGTGCAATTTATATATCTACTAAAAACATGTCAAGAACAAAGAAATCTTCCATCAGTCTCGCCTCCGCAAATAGGAGAGTTCAACAATGGCAATGACTCATTATGCAGGTATGATTCTCCCTCGTATGATTAACTCCCGGGCGGAACACTACGAACGCACTACCCCTAGGCCTACAAAGGCAAAAGAAGTAGGAATATTATCGATGGCTCTAGGATCAACAAGATAATCCTATTTTGATAATTAGTCTCTCTCTACCTGCAACCCTTCGAACCACATAGTTGGATAACTAGAGCATGGTCGATCATGACGATTAACAATGGAAACCTTCGTGCACACACCCACATGGTTCCAGACTATCGTCACCCTAAGTACATCTAGGTTTACATCCATGGGAGGTAGCAATAATGTAACAAAATGACAGTAGACTTAGGTGTGTGCTAACAAAGTGTGACAATAATGCAATTCATGAGAATTATAAGAATAAGCCAACATGAGAATAATAAAACACGTATAAATATTTTGCCGATCGTGTGCCTTTATCTTCTTTTCACTCCAAAATTTGGCTAAGTATGGGCGCAGAACATTCTGTTTCACACGGTCTATGGCATTTTAAGTCACCAATACCAAGACCAGGCGACGGGGTGCGAAGAACAACACGTCCTGCACCGAGATACTGAGAAAAATGAGGTTTTAGCTGGGGGCACACCAAACGACGTAGGACGTGGATCAGAAGGAGCAAAAATGGAGTAACGGCCAACGATCCACGCCAGTTGACACAAAATGCGACAGCACCAGGGGGTACGATCCGTATTAAGGGTCGCTAATTAATGAACCTCAGGAGATCCACTAATAACCGAGATATGGTTGAAGTATTAAGGGTCAAAGATAGATATTTGTATTGTTTCTCCCGTTCCTAGTACTACACTACCAAGAATGGTAGATAGTGGCAAGTACCGGGGTCGTCCACAGAGATGTTAGGAATCTAATAATTAACTATACACAACTGTGATTGGGTTGTCAATCTGACCATGTTTTAGGAATAAACAGTGTTGGTAAAAAAGTCATTGAGGGGAATTTGTACTAACAACTACTAGCATGCAAATGATCACAAGAATTAACAACATAAACTAACACTCGGCGAATATTTGTGTAACATGATTAATGTCATTTCAATCATCAATTTCATCACAAAAAAGAACTATACCCTATTCTAATGTTTGTATCACGTAGTGCGGACAATGGTCAAAACTTCCCATTATCTTTCACATAAGGGTGTGTGGATTAAATCTTCCACCAGCCTCGCCTCTGCAACTAGGAGGGTACAACAATGACAATGGCTCATTATGCAGGTCTGATTCTCCCCTATCCATTAATTCCACCCCAATTAATTCCACCCCGAACACTACGAACGCACTACCCCTACGCCTACAAAGGCAAAGGAAGTAGGCATCTTATCAATGTCTCTAGTATTACATAGGTAACCCTAGCTTGCTGCTTTAGCTATCTCTACCCGCAAACCTTCGGACCAAATAGTTGGCTAACTAGAGTATGGTCGATCATAACGTTAACAACGACAATCTATGTGCACACACCTACACCGTTCCGGACCCATCGTTACCCCAAGAGCATCTAGGTTTCCTTTCCTGGGGGGCAGAAATAGTGCAACAACATGAAAGTATACTTTGGTGTGTGCAAACTAAGTGTGACAATCATGCAATTCACAAGAATATTAAGAACAATCCAACATAATAATACAAAAACACATAGACAAATGCCGATCTATGAATTCTCACGAAATGAACATCTAAACATGAATACAAATACTATCCCTACTCCCTAAGAATTGAAACCAAGTATTTCATTAGATTCCACACTTTTAAGCAAAAGAAAAATAAAGAGAAGAAAAGAAAATAAGCTAGAGAGAGGGAAGAGTGTTTTTCTCTCTCTAACCTACTCTACATGATGAAAAACTGGGAATCAACTTAACCCATAGTAGACATAGGTCCATATATATAGTAGTAGAGAATTTAGCCTAAAATAGGCCCAAAAATTGCCAAAAACCCTAGCAATTGCAACTGGCGCAGGGGGTGGAATCTGGCACGGTCCGTACTGGCTGAGACCCCCCCATGCCAGCATAGGACGTCCACCTTGGAATAGGATGTGTCCTCGTTCTGGGGCTTTCTAACCTTGTGATGGGGAGGCCCTTTCCAACGGGCAGAGGCCATCGGTCGATACTCCATTTTTGCTTGTTCTGATCTGTGTCACGTGTCTTTTTGGATGCCCTGTATGCTAGAACATTATTTTTCTAAGTATCTCGGTGTGGGATGTGTCATTTTTCGCACCTTGTGGGTTGGTCTTGGCATTGGTGACTTGAAATGCCCATACTTAGCCAAATTTGGAGTGAAAAGAAGACAAAGACACATGACTGGCACGAGTTGGCACGACCCATGTTGGGGCTTGTCATGGCTCTTTCTGAACCCCTAGCACGGGCCTTGTTGAGTGATACGGGTCATGCTAGGTAAGATCCTCGTGCTCCATTACGGGTGAACAGTTGGTCCAATTTGGGAGTTCTTGTAGTCTATTTTATAGTGCTAAAGAAAACAAATCCAATTGTGCCACCCTCAAGGGCCGATTCTTCTCGGATCTTTCCCATAACTCTGTGCAACTTTGGACAACAATCCCTCCATTTCTTCTTTGGCCTTCTTGAACTTTGAATCCACCTTTCTTGGGCTCAATTCCATCTACTACTATGCTTTGGAGTCCGTGGCCTTCATTCAACTACCATATTTTTGAATGACCTTCAAATATCTACTACCACCATCGCTGATGTCCTTCTACAAAAAGATAATGAAAAATTACTCACAAGCAACCTACTAATGAAATCACAAAGGAAGATCTAGGTGCCCGTGAATGCAAAGTGTCCATTAGCTTCAATTAATTCTACAAAACTCGGGATTTTGACAAGAAAACCAAAAGTGGTCGTCTAAACCCTTTGTCGTGTAAACCTAACTAAAACTAGCAATCAACCAAACAAAATTAAGATGATAATAAATGTGTCATATGCATTGGCTAACACTTTCTTAAAAGTGCACATCAATTCTTATGTCTAAGGGGTTAGGGTAGTATAAGAATATAATGTTGGATGTTTTGGAAAAACCTTTGCATGGAAGTTTACACATAGGTCTTTGCTTTTTCTTGCTTACTCGAGGACGATTAAAGGTTTAAGTGTGGGGGATTTTCCAAAACATTAACATCTCTTTTGCTTTAATTTTATGGGAGAACTACTAGATTAAAGTAGGTTTACATCATAAAGGGTTTAGATGACCATTTTCAGCTTTTGTATCTAAATCCTTCATTTTGTAACCTACTTTGATTTTAATGGATTTTTGTCCTTACAAGAATCTAGATTCTATTTTGTAAGCTTATTTATAGATAGCTCGTAAGTACTTCATATTAGTTCGTGAAGGCTATTCGCAAGGACGGTAGAAGAATGAAGACCACGAGTAAAAAATGTGGTTGTAGATAGATGTGCCAAAAAAGAGCAAAGTCTAGAAGAGTAAAAGAATAAACACGGGTCATGAAAACTTGCACGACCCTTTCCGTAGCTCATTCTTAGGAACGATGGCTAGAAGATGGGCTATGAAAACTTGAACAACTCGTACTCAAATACTGAAGAAATCTGAATGCCCAGACGACAGGAAGTGCAACTTGGCACGTCCTGCACGATCAGAAGCTATGTGGAACAACCTCAAGCCGATGGTCCATTCAATCCAGCACGTGAAGAAAAAAGAACAAGATTCAGCTGATGGGACGTGCAATTCAGCACAGCTCAGAAGACAAAAACCAAGGCTCCAGTCGATGCCCCGTGCACTATTGCATTGGTCGTGCTAGTAAGGCCTTGTAATCAATCACAAACCTTGCTATAGGTTGTTCTGAGGAATTTTTTTTGGAAGATTGGCCATGCAAACCTTAACGACTCGTATTTAATTACTGTAGAAATATGAAGGCCCGGCCGGTGGGACGTGCAACTTGGCACGTCTCACAGGATCAGAAGCTGGGTGGAACGATCTCCAGCCAATGGGCTGTGTAATCCAACACGGTCTATGCATTAGAAGATAAAGGAACGAGCTTTAGCTAATGAACCATGCAATTTAGGACGACCCGTACGCTCTAAAGGTGGAATTGAAGGCTCTAACCGATGTCCCATGCACTATTGCATAGGTTGTGCTGACCAAGGCTTGTCATCTGGCATGGCCTATACCAGCGAGGTTGCTAGGGTTTCTTGAATTTAGGCCTTTCAAAGCCAAATCTATCTACTACCACGCTTTGGATCCCGTGACCTTCAATCTTTTACCATCCCCGCGAATGGCCTTCGAGATCTTCTTTCATCCTTATAAATGGCCTTGAAATATCTTTACCACTCTCGCGGATAGCCTTATACAAAATGATGATGAAAAAGTACTCACGAGCAACCTATTTATAAGATCACAAAGGAGAATCTAGGTGCCCGTGAATACAAAGTGTCCATTAACTTCAATTAAGTCTACAAAACTCGGAATTTAGACAAGAAAACCAATCACGGTCGTCTAAAACCTTTGTCGTGTAAACCTAACTAAAATTGGCAATCAACCAAATACAACATGATAAAAAGTGTGTCAAATGCATTGGTTAACACATGTATAAAGGTGCACATCAGCTCTATCTTGTCTTATTATAATTCGATATTTATTTCCCTTTGTATTTGTGTTTATTTCTAGAATACATATTTTAATCTAACATACTAAAAATGAATATTATAATAAAGTTAATATTTTACATTATCTTTAAATTTCTGCAGTGTTAAATTTTTAAAAATTATTTCAAGGTTTAATCCAAGTAAGAATAATGAAATCAGATCGTTCTGGTTTAAACTTAACTATTACCAACGCAATGAATTTGTTAAGTGTGTGGCAACCCATTGTTAAACATTTCCTTTAATATGAATTGAACTAACCTAGAACCCAAATTGAAGATGAAAATACAAATTTAGGCATAATTGGAATAATTACTTGGTAATTGAGTGGAGAGTTAACACAACCCACAACACTATTGCCTACCTTCAATAATGAGGATTTGGATTTTTTAGTTCCATATTGGCATGTGGAAGAAAAATTTGAGTATTATGATTGAATTTCATCAAAGGAAGAAAACATACTAACTAAATCCCGTCAGATGCGACATCGGTTCTTAACGTCGTAATCCATTCAATCAAATCGACCAACCGTGTGAAGTTGGTCATCTCATGGTTGACTAGTATTGCTAGGTCGTACACATGTTGCCGACGTCACAACTATGTCGGTTATACCTTTTACTTTGATTTTGAAAATTATTTACCCGGTTATCATAGAACTGCGATAAAATACCTATTATTTATTTCAGTTTTTTAAACCGAGGTAAATATTATTATTTACTCAAAAATCAAGGTAAAAGAACTTTTTTCCTTGGTTATTTTACCTAAGACAAAAAAAGAAGTAAAAGAGGAAAAATAATAGGTCATTTTTCTTGTAATGAATTTATCACACGATTTAGAGATTTTAAATCTTCGGGAACTCTTTCGGTCTGTCCCACCTCAGTTTTCCCTCTCCTCAAACTCTCACCTTTTCTGGGTATAGCTGGAAGTGCGCTTTCACTACCACATCTAGCCCTCAATCCAAGGGTTAATAAACCCGTGGACAAATGAAGTGAATTTAACCCAGGAGTAGCATGGATCACCAGGACCTACACCACGAATACCCATCATAAGCCCATATTGTGCCACTTAGAACATTAGTACCTCATGATAACTCTAGGGGCATTCCCTGCCTAGTTGCTACAAACACAAGACATGATCTTAAGGTATTATCTTAATTACTATCCCAATCGAGCCAATGACATTACTCGACCCATTCGCAAAGTAACCCTGCTTATCTTCAGTTGAATAACCCAACACAAAATAATGTCTAATATAATCTAAGGTACACGCGTCAACTTTCCATGACATCGTGTTTACATCCTTCAACCAAATTGACATAACAACGAAATACTCCACGATCCATTCCTGAGCCTAACACTAAATCATGCAAAGAAATTAACTAAGTGTACATCTCAATCACAATATTAGCACAATTATAAGCATAAGCATAAAGCACAAACTAAGCATGATAATATGAGTATTAAATAGAAAGGAATCTAGGAGACTCAGAAATGTTAATACATGCATACAAATGCTCACAAGTCAAAAATTAAGCTAACCTTATAAAACCCATGTAATAAATGGGTTTAGAAGGCATACATGCAAGGAAATAAATGAAGAAAGAGAGGAAATGTGTTTGCAGACGTTTTAGATCTTTCTCCCTTATCCTAGACCAAAGGATAAAGCTAATTTATATAGTGGGATGAGAGAGGAGGTTAAAACCTACTGGTCAAAGCCCTAGTCAACAAGGCGACATGGACCATGCAAGAGACTATGGGAAAGAACTATGTAAAATTACACGATCAACTTTCCAGACCAAGTTTTTAAGGCATTGAGTGATAATGGAACATTTAGTATAACATGGTCCGTCCCCTGCGATGTCTTCTTGCGGCTTATGACTATGTATAATCACCGGTCCGTTCACTAGAGCTCCATTTTCCTGGAAGTTTCTTCCGGACGGTCCGTGCCCTATGAACACTTTTGATTTTCCTTGTAAACTTGCTTTTTTCTTGCCTTCTTTTTCTCCCAACTTCGACTATCTTCTACCATTATGTCCCATGGCCTTCATTCTACTACCAACCTTGCGATTCGCCTTTAATCTACTATCGTACTTGCTAACGGCCTTCTTTGATGAAGATCCTCATCTAAGCTCATAAAAATACATAGATCACTCATGGAGGAAAAATCCCATTAGGTTACAAATGTCTAAAATATAGAAGTTAATGCAAATAACCAAACAAGGTTGTTTGAACCCTTTATCATGCAAATACGTACAATCTAAACATCCACCAACAAAAGCTTCTAAAAAATTGTGCTAAATGCTCTAAGAAAACATGCATTTACTTTCTCATGGGACACCCTCTAATAATTAAAAAGCACTTACAATACATATATATAGAGCAAAAAGACAGTTACAATATCTCAGTCACCGAACAACACAACGCAGTAGGTTTCTTCGCATTTTCTCATGCCAAACTAAGAAGAACGCGTGTAGGCCTAGCATTCAAATCCTTCTCTTCCCTCGAACCAACTCTAGGGGGCTGCGGAAGGGAACCCACAGAACCCTTGATAGCCAGACAACCGCCTTGCCCGGAACCTCTTAAACTAGAAACCTTCTCAGCAAGCTTGTGGTCCACACTCCCTTCGCAATCTCTCGCAACCGATCCCACACCAATCTTCGTCCTCTTACTGGGAGGAGGTTTTAATGGAACATTGGGTTACCGCTCCTCAACGCCCCTCACGCCGTCATCAAGCTAGATACATCAATCTTCAACAACACCATTCCTGCGTAATGATACATCACCATCATCATAAAAACAAAACATCAAATAAAACTCATTAATCCCATAATTTAACAAACAAATCTATCACAACCATGCTCTCCTTTGTCAATTTTTCTAACTTTACAGATCGACAATCTATAGAGACTGTCAAATTTCATATAGGCATAAGTTGGCCTTCTACACCCTTAAAATGGTACAAATATTTATCCTTCCACACCCCAAAATTGCTTGGAAAACTTATCACAAGTTGAACCCCGTGCTCATAAGGATACAACGTAAACAACACGTCCTTCCCTATAATCTACAATATGAAAAAATTGATAAAGTCATCCACCTTTGCTAGCCTACCTGCTTGTTTACAAACCACCACAAACCCACTCATCATGGCCACACCCCTCGTATGGAGCTGGGAAAGAGCAACCTCGTAAACTTCTACATCGCCATTATGAAATATTAGACGGCTAGTGTAAACCCTTACATGAAATAATGTTCATAGACACCGAAATAACTAGCATGAGGGCTTATAGCATGCAGCGAAAAACCTTATGTCACAACTGTCAAACTGCAACTCCCCTGCATAATAAGTAACCAGCAACAACCCAATTTTATAATCACTTAGAAGTGAAACATGTTTACCTCGCTGAAAAATAGCTAGTCCACCTTACTGACAAGTAGTTGGTCCACCTAAGAAAAAGGCAATCACAAAAAAAATCAGAAGCACCTCTTATTTGACTGAAGTAGTATTAATAGAATATTAGATGAATTAGAATCAGGTTAAGAAAGGAATACCCTTTCTGATTGGTTTTGTATATATCGTTTTCCATATATGATTGTACTTTGCATACCCTTTTTACTCACTATATATATGAATACACACATGCACAATCATTTGTGGGTTTTATATTCTATCATGGTATAAGTCAGGTCTCTTAAAATATTCCTGATTTTTATCTCTCTTTTTCCCTTCAATTACCTATACTCTCCGTACTTCTCTAGTCGGGCTCCGCCCACTGCCGCGGTCCGGTACAAATTTTCAGCTATGTTCGTCAAAGTTTCCAATGACCAAACTTCTTTAGCGAGTCTCCATCTCTTCTCCGTTGCCGCCTACTCACGCCTTCGCCTTATCAGTCTGATTTTATGGCAGTCTCCATTGTTCTCGACAAACTCATCTTTCACCTCCGCCGTCGATCATTAAATTTGTTCTTTCCATTGGTTCTGCTTGGCCCGTTCTTCCTCTCCACTTGAAATCCATCTGTCTGATAAGTTCGCCAGCGTAGCCTCTTAGTCTCATCTTCTCCCAGTCATTGTTCGTCTTTAAGGAGGTTCTTGGCGTCCCTGCAGCGATTCCGGTGAACTAGTAGCTCTAGGAATTTAGCGCGCATCAGATCCACGTGCCTAACCTTCTCTAGAAGTGCTTGTAATGACGCGCGTGTGTAGTGACGTGCTCTTCACCCCTGCCGTGCATGTCGTCACTCACCAGACCTTAGCTTAAAGAATCTTCTGCGCGAATAGCATAGAAAGTAGTAGATTAATTTTATATATATATATATATAGGTTTCTCTCTTACTATGGCTCTGTTTGATCAACCACAATGTCAATGGTGTTATACTTTGGGTCAGGTTGCTTCTTCTGGTTCTAAAATGGACGATGAATGGTACTAGTTGCAGTGTCAGTGATGTAAGAAATTTTATCACGTTTCCTCTATTTGTTCTCATTTGGTCTCTCGAGCCTCATCTACTTCTACTTCACAACGTGCTACTCCGCATATTCGCTGGATAGCTGATTCTGGCACGACCAATCACATGACTTCCTATCAGTCCGCTCTTGATCGTGTGACTCTTTTTTTCTGGTAATAGATGTGTTATTTTTGGAAATGGTTTTACTCTTATCATTACTCATGTTGGTCATTCTCGAGTCTCTGATTCATTATCCTTGTCTGATGTTTTGGTGGTTCCACAAATCACTAAAAATTTACTGCAATTAGCAAGTTGACTCGGGATATGCATGCCGTTATTTTCTTTGATGATTATTATTTCACTATTTTGAAAAAGTTACTAGTGATGTTATTAGCAAAGGCTATCGTGATGGTGGTTTATATGTTTTGGATTATGGTGGTGCTGCTTTATCTGCTTTTGTTGGATCGAGTGCTTCTAAAGAATCTTTTGAACTTTGGCATAGTAGATTGGGCCATATTCCTCACAATATTATTTCTTCTTTGATCAAGTCTGGTTGTTTGTTGATTACTAGTTTTCTACCTAAGCCTCATTTATGTCCCGCTTATGAGATGGCTAAAGGCAAGCGTGTTTCTTTTAGTGATAATTTAAAATGTGCACCACACATACTTTAGTTAATTCATTGTGATCTTTGGGGACCATCACATGTTGTCTCTCGAGCTAGCTACTCCTATTACATCAGTTTTGTTGATGATTTTTCTCAGTTTACTTGGTTATATCCTCTAAGACGAAAGTATGATTTTGTAGAGGCCTACATGTAATTTGAAGCTTTTGTTGAGAGCCAGTTTTCTACCACCATTAAAGTATTTCAGAGTGATGGTGGAACTGAGTTTGTGAATTATCACATGCGAACTCATTTTGTGTCAAAGGGCATTCATCATAAACTTTCTTGTTCTTACACTCCTGAGCAAAATGGTCGCGCATAGAGGAAGCATCGTCATATTACTGGGAGAGGTCTGTCGATGCTCTTTCATTTTGGCCTTCATCATTAATTTTGGTATGATGCATTTTCGACAGCAGTCTACATTATCAACAAACTGCATACTCCAGTTTTATATGGTTAGTCTCCAATCTCTATTATTTTTGATACTACGTCTGACTACTCCAATTTTCATCCATTTGGTTGTCAAGTTTTTCCAGATTTGAGTCCTTATGTATGAATAAACTGGTCTCTCGAAGTATGTATTGTATATTTTTGGGTTAGAGTTCACAGTACAAGGGCTATTGATGCCTTGATCCTCTCACGAAGAAGGAATACATCACTCTCCATGCTCGATTTGATGAGTTATTTTTTCCAGCTACCCATACTAGCACAATTACAGATTTATCATCACTAGATGTTTCAGCATTCTTCGAGCCTTTATCATTTCCATTGGAGGTGTGTGATCCATCTTCTTCTCCGAAATCATCCATTATTCTGGAGGATTTAAATTTCCATATGTCACCGGGATCTCAGGGTTGTTCAGATAATTGTGTTTGTTTTCCCCAAGGTGACCAGCAGAATGATAGACATCAGTCGACGCCACCTGCACAGTTGATAATGCAACTGCCGTCGATCCACGTGCCGATCACCCTACCTGCACGTCACCTTCACACGCCGACGACACCATCCGCGTGTAGCTCTCATGCACTGGCAACCCTGACGCAGCAGCTTCGACGACTCCATCCTCCTCTGCATCTTCTCCATAGTCACTTGTCTCAGGTGCCGAGCCTTCCTTGGGTTCCAAACCTGCCACCTTAGGATGCGAGTCATCCCCGACTCCGAGCCCTTCTTCCAGACATCCAATGGCTACTCGTTCTCGTACTGGTTCTTTACAAGACATGGATTTCTCTGATTATGATATTTCTGGTTTATTGAGCTCTTTATTAGCCAAAACCGAGCCCCTTAGTCATCACTCTATTGTCAAGGACCCTGAATGGGTTGCTGGTATGGATTCTGAAATGGCTGCCCTTCGTGCTTAGCAGACGTGGTAATTGGTTCCGCATCTGCCACATGTTAATGTTGTTGGTTTCAAATGGGTGTATCGTTTGAAGTACAATTTTTATGGTTCAATTGATCTTCATGAGGCCAGGTTAGTTGCCTAAGGTTTTTCACAATCACCTGGTTTCGATTATGATCATACTTTTAGTCCGGTGGTGAAGGCATCTGCTGTTCGTACTATTTTTTCCATAGCTATTACCGAAAATTGGCCTTTTCTACAGCTTGATGTTAAGAATACAGTTTTAAATGGTGCTCTTAATTCTCCGATTTATGTGGAGCAGTCTTCTGGATATAAAGATCTGATGCATCCTGATCATGTTTGTTGTCTATGCAAGGCTATTTATGGATTGTTGCCTCTTTACTTTATTTGTTGTTTTATGTTGATGGCATTATTCTCACCAGGAATGATGGTCATCTTGTTTGGAAGTTTATTGACCAGGTTAATCAGGAATTCAAGATTACTGTTCTTGGCACTTTACAGTATTTTCTAGGATTGGAGGTTGTTCTTAGTTCCAATGGCTTATTCCTTGGATAGTCCAGATATGCCAAGGAAATTTTATTGCGCGCTGGAATGCGGAATTCGCTGCCAGTTTCTATTCCATTTGTAGTTTTTTCACAGCTTTCAAGTTCTTCTGGTAAGCCATTCGGAAATCTTACACTTTATCGCTCTTTGGTTGGTTCACTACATTATTTATCCATTACGCATCCCGATATTTTTTATTTTGTGAACACGGTCAGTCAATATATACAAGCTCCTACTAATGACCATTACCAAGGTGTTACTCGAATTCTGCGCTATGTCCAGAGAACTATGCACTACGGTCTTCAGTTTAGCCAGAATTTGTCCACTTTTCCAGTCTTGGGTTATTTTGATGCTAATTGGGCTCGTTGTATTGAGACTCATAGGTCTACTTATGGTTATTCCATTTTTCTTGGTGGTAACCTAGTTTCATGGAGTACTAAAACGCAACCAACAGTCTCCCGATAAATTTCAGAATCAGAATACCGGGCTATGGCTAATACTGGTGTGGAACTAGCCTTATTGACGAATTTACTTCCGAATTTGTGAATTTCTTCACGTGTGCCACCTATTTTGCTGTGTGATAATTACAGTGCTCTCTTTCTTACTCATAATCCAGTTTTGCATAAGAGAGCCAAGCACATTGACATTGATTATCATTTTATGCGTTAGATGGTGTCTTCTAGCATGCTCAAGATTGCTCGTGTTCCTACAAACCAACAGCTTGCTGACATCTTTACAAAGGGTCTACCTCGTTCTCAGTTTGAGTTCTTACGATCCAAGCTTTGCGTTGCGACAAGTCTCACACTTCCCTTGGGGGGGTAATAGAATATTAGATGAATTAAAATCAGGTTAAGAAAGGAATACCCTTTCTGATTGGTTTTATATACATCTTTTTCCATACCCGATTCTACCTTGTATACCCATTGTACTCACTATATATATGAATACACACAGCCACAATCATTTGTGGGTTTTACATTCAATCAAGTATAAAATTTCTAAAAAAAACATCACCTTTAACCTCGGTTTTACATGGTTTTTTACCTCAGTTTTCAGCCATAACAAACCGATTTAAATGTGGGTGCAGTAAAAAGTATATTTTTACCTCGGTTCAAAATTAAGGCAAAATAACCAAGATAAAACGTGTGAATGATCAAAAGTGGTGTGACAAAGCACCAAAAATTTTAGACCGCAGTAAAAAAATAATTAAGAATGATCATTGTGCGACACCGCATGTTATATTTCTGGAATTAAAAAAACTACCAAAATAAGAACCGACATCGACTTTACTTTCGGCAGTTCATAGACAACAAGAATTTTTGGCTAGATATCAACCATCATGTCATAACCAAAATATTGCAAAACAGAAGTACTAATTTAATTCAAATTAATACATCAATATGATTTACAAATAATAAAAACAATACATCAGTAATTATTCAAGAGTATACACAAATATGATTTACAAGCAATAAATAAATACATTTCTCAGCTAGTGGGTGGAGAGCAGCGAGCGAATGGAATGCGCAGCGAACATGGGGCGTGAAGCAGCGACAATGAGCACCAGCTTGGCGGCGGCGCAGGGGCGAATAGAAAAGAGGGGTAGAGGTGAAAATCGAAAGAGAAGAAGGTTGAGGCAAATGGAAGAGAGGCGGAGGCGGTGGAATTAAAGGAGGATAAGGTGGAAGAAGGAAAGGGAGAGGAAATTGCTAGGGTTTAGATATTAATAGTGGCAGGGTTTGAGTATTGATAGTGGTAGGGTTTGGGCCTTGGGCTGATTTTGTATTGGGTTGAAATAAGGCATTAAAATTTGTACTGGGATGAATTTACAAAGTTTTATAAAATCAAATTTTATTTATAAATTTAGATTTTTGAAAACTTATGTCAATAATAAAATTTGAAAATTATTATTATATTTATATGGACACATTTCATTAGTGTTCAACATGAAAAGTCATGTAAGAGTTGACTAATCATTAGTTAAGTTTATAGATTTTCATTAGTGTTTATGTATAAAATGTCAAGTAAAGATTAATCGATGATTCGTTAAAATCAAACCATTTCATTAGGGTTCATATATGTAAATTCAAGTAAGAGTTCACAGTTCATTAATCAATGTCAGATCATTTTATTAGCGTTCATACATGGAAAGTCAAATAAGTTTTGACCATTTATTAGTTAAGGACAAATCATTTTATTAATGTTTATATGTGGAAAGCCAAGTAAAGGCTTATCGTTGATTAGTTAAGTTCTGACCATTTCATTAGTGTTTATATATAGAATGTCATGTAAGGGTTGATCGTTGATTCCTCAAGATCCAAACTTTTCATTAGTGTTTATGAATGGAAAGTAAAAAAAAAAAACTAACCGTTGATTAATCAAGGTTAAACCAAAGTTATTAGTGTTTATTTATATAAGTCAAGTAAGGGTTAATCGTTGATTGGTCAAGATCAAACATTTTCATTAGTGTGTCTGTATGGAAACTCAAATAAGAGTTGACCACTAATTAGTTAAGGTCAAATCTTAGTTATTAGTGTTTATGTATGGAAGTTCAAGTAAGGGTTGATCGTTGATTAGTTAAAGTCAAACCATTTTATTAGCATTCATATATGGAAATTCAAGTAGGGGTTAACCATTGATTATTTAAGGTCAAACTTTTTCATTAGTGTCTATTAGAAAGTCAGGTAGTGGTTGATCGTTGACTAGTTAAGATAAAACCATAGTTATTAGTGTTTATATGTGGAAAGTGAAGTAAGGGTTAACCGTTGATTAGTTATGTTCTAATCATTTCATTAGTATTTATATATGGAATGTCAAGTAAGGGTTGATCGTTGATTCATGAAGGTCAAATCTTTTCATTAGTGTTTATGTATGGAAAGTCAAATAAGGATTGGGCGTTAATTAATTAAGGTTAAACCTTATTAATTAGTTTTTACTTGTGTAAAATTAAGTAAGGGTCTATCATTGATTAGCCAAAATCAAACATTTTCATTAGTATTTATGTATGGAAAGTCAAATAAGAGTTGACGATTAATTAATTAAGGTCAAACCTTACTTATTAGTGTCTATGTACGAAATGTCAAGTAAGGGTTGACCGTTGATTAGTTAAAATCAAACTATTTTCTTTGTTTTAACATGGAAAGTCAAGTAAGAGTTGTCTGTTGATCAATTAAAATCAAACCATTTTATTAGTGTTTATATATGGAAAGTCAAGTATGCGTTAATATTTTTATTAGTTAATGTCAAACATTTACATTAGTACTTATATGGAAAGTCAAGGATTAATAGTATATTAGTCAAGGTGAAACATTTTCATTAGTATTTATGTAAGAAAGGTCAATTAAAGGTTTACCGATGATTAATTAAGGTCAAACTTCAAATATTTGTATTTATATATAGAAAGTATTTTTTTAATTAAAGCATCCACCAATGGTGAATGGGAGATATTTATTGGGCTCCCCTAACCTGAAAGACGAACCCAAAGAAGGTTATAGTACAAAAGATTACAACAGTGGGTCTAAGCCTATTTTGAACACCCGGAGTGGTTCTAATGATCCTTTTGGATGTGTTTTCTGTAACCAATCTCCACCCCACGTGTAAATCGATTCAGGCCAGACATCCAATAAGATCAAGTTAGATAAAAGGTCCCAGCTACAGAGTACCATGGCCTAATGAATTGTACAGTTGGCTACACCTAATAAATTTTACAGTTGAGTGAGGTGGAGCAATATAAGTATATCTTGCTCCTCATAACGGCAAAATCAGTAGTAGTAGCATTAAGTGAAGCTGATGTTAAGGCTGAAGTAACAGCTCCGCACCAGAAGTGGATCGAAATCTGCTAATTTTTTTTGAAAAGTTCACCATCTGCAGAGAATCCATTTGAAAGCTTCCCAATTTCTGTAAAATAAAACATAGAATCAGCAGTAACCATGCATGTGTTATATATGAACCCTTATATCAGGGATTTGTTGTTTATCTAAGCAAGCAAGTCCCATAATATGTCGGTTGAGCTGAGACCAAACCAAGAAACTCTCATTAGTGGGTAGCTTAGAAAGAGCATCAGCCACCTGATTTCCTTCCCTGAAAGTGTGAATGAGCACCGTAGAACCAAGGAGTTTGTGGATATGATAAGCCATGTCAAATAATTTCCAGTGTGCTAAGTAAGGATCAGTTACCATGTTTATAGCGTTAATACAATCTGATTCCAATACAGTAGTGGCAGAAAAAGATTGTGCAAAGAGCAAACCTTGATGTATAGCTAGTAGCTCGGCATGTAAAGCCGAATTAGCTGTTAGGCTAATACACTTTGCAGAAATGAAAGAGCCCCTATCATCCCTTATGATCATACCTATACAAGTTAAATTAGTAGCAGGTATCCATGAGGCATCCACATTTACTTTCAGATAACCTGGTGGAGGTTTTTGCCACAACACCTTAAAGATTTACTTTTTGGACCCGGTGGTATGAAATGTGGGATTATGTCCTGTAGTTCCAGAAACTGATCTCTAGCATCTTTCGTTTGAAAAGGTCTTACATAGTAGGTGAGAAATAGAAGCTGTCTAATCTCAGAAACTGTAAGTGCAGTTTGGCAAGGTCTAGATTCGAAGATGCATTTATTTCTTGCCTTCCATATGAACCAGCACACAAAACTTGGCATAATGGCAATCATATTTGAATTCAGAGGTGATAGTCCCTGATAGTTCCAATATGAATGGAGTCTATCCCACAAATTATCAAACCTAACCAAGGGTAGATTTATCAAAATGTGTATTTGATCCCAAACACTTGAAGCAAAAGTGCAAGAGTTAAAAACATGATCAATTTTGTCTTCACTAAGATATTATACTACAATAAAAATGAACTATTACTTCACCCCTTTTACCTCAGTTTTTTTGTTAACATCAAATAACCGAGGTAAAAAATTCTTTTACCTCGCTTATTTTTCAATTTGAAGTAAAAGATATTATTTACCCCGGTTATAAAAAAATTGAGGTGAATAATTATTTTTTAACCTCGTTTATTATGTGAAACGAAGTAAAAGGATAAAAAATGAAGTAAATAATATTACCGAACATGTGCGAAACAGCACATTTTATTTTAACAGTTGGCTCGATTTCACATAAAACATCGTTTGCACCGACATGTCTTCTGTTTGACTACCGAAATCCCATATATGTAAAAGATACGTTGAAATAAATAATTTCACATTGTTAGAAAAAAAATAAGAACAGAAAATGGTGGTCGTGCGCTTCTCCCCATTTTAGCATCTCTATCCTCCTAGTGTCCCGTCATCACGATTAATTTAGGGGTATGTAAAAGGATAATTAGACACTACAGTAACTAGCAATCATTGTGCTACAAACACCATAAAAAATCTGAATTAACTTTCGTACACGTTGAATACACCTTTTATTTAATGGTTTTTAATCGTAGAATTATAAAATAATGTTATAAAATCATGCACTAATCAAATCGCACATATACACAGTCAATTATATAATGTTCAAGTAAGATAGTTAAACAATTGGAAAAATAGTATTCATAAAATATCCATACAAGTTGTAGATAAATTCAAATAAGAGTTGTCTGAGTTTCAACATAAGTCAAAATATAATAAACTCAATTAGCACGGACAATGATCACCTTAAAGATGATTGACCCCCCAGCTTCTAGTACCTTGAAGAACAAGGTATCCTCGATGCGTAGATTGTTTCCCCTAAGGAACTCACCAAAACCCTTTGGGAAAGGGACCTTGATCCTACCTTGTCCCGAGTAGTTCATACGCTACTTTGTCCCGTAGTAATTCAGCACTACGGGGGTCCTCTCAATCACCAAGAGTGGTACAATCTCGCACGAGATGTACTGAGTCACATAAAAAATATTAATTAGAAATAAGCATATATATATGTACGCAATTGTCAACAAATAAAATTTATTTAATTTTTAAACCAAAGTAGGGCTTACCCAAAGTTTTGAGGCTCGAGAATGCAGTGGGATGTGGGCTATCAAGAGCCATCATATGATGGTGGATGTCGAAAAAATAGGCTTTGGGTTCCGATGTTATACGGTGAACTGTACAAAATTCAAAAGGTAATTAGTTGTTATTGTTGGAATAGTGTCCTTAAATCAATGTGCATTTTCCATATATAGTTTGAGGATTAATTACGGAGATAATTAATTCAGTTATTCTGAGTGATCAGAATGTTTAGATGGAAACCGCTTACGATCAGTTAGCATCAATTATATTGGGCTTGCAGCTTATTGTGACTGAACCTATAGGGTCACACATAAGACATGAAATTGGATAAAAGAAATTACTATTGGGCTAGGAGCCCAAATAGTATTTATATGAGAATTGAGTTTAGAACTCATTAAGTCTAATTGGGCTAGTCCATGATTGACTTAGATTAGGGTTTCTTGGATTAATGACCATTCTGTATAAATAGATATTTTTACATAAATGTTCAGTATCAGATTACTAGAACCCTGTCTGTTCCAAACGGCAAAAACCAGAAACCAATCAAATCATTCTCAGAAAATAAATCTCACCGTAAAGAGAAGAAAAAAACTGGGTCTTTGCTTGCTGATCAACTTTCTAAGCTGACGGCGGTGTAGGCGATCAGATCGTGCTGTGTGGATACGTATAGAGGAATCACATATGGGATTCTCGTTTATGTGGTGGATCGAATCTGATGGTAAAGCATGCTTCAAAGGTATTCTAAACTCTTAGATAGATTTGAATTAAATACATGCATGAGATCCGCGATTAGATAATTGATTTTCCGCTAAATTAGATTTAATCAATTCCCAAATGTGGTATCAGAGCAAGGTTGCATGTTTTAGTTTGATCTAAACAAAATGTGAGTTATATTTACATAATATGTATTTAGATTCTTGTTCATGTTTTAATCAAATTAATTATTAGATGATTTAATTTGATTTAAACTCACTCATAATATTATTTATTTAAAAACATTATTCACGGGGGCAGTGTAGTTGAACTGTTCATCGGTACTGTTCACGCCGCCAAATCAGCAGCAGGCAGCGGTGGTTACTATAGCTGAGGCAACTACTATGTTAAAAATAGATTAGGGTTTATTTTGGTTGAGCCAAATTAAAACCCAGATTGAATTTAATTGGCTGGGCTTATTAATTAAATCAATTGCCAATTAATTGGGTTGACCAATTTGTTATTAATTTAATTTTTGTGTGGGAGAAATTTTATTTTTAGAAATTAAAATTAAATATGAAAAAAGTTTTGTAATTTTAATTTTCTAAATTAAAATTAAATTAAATTTAATTTAATTTTTATTAATTAAGTTTTTGAATGTACTTAATTACTAAAATTTTAATTATTTTATTCATTAGAATAATTAAATATTAGTTAAAGATAATTGAAGTTAATAATTTTGGAAATTAGTTAACTTAATTATTTTGGTATGGATTTCCTAATATACTTAGATTATTTAGTAATTTAGAATTATCAAATAGGATAAATAAAATAATTAAGGTTAATAATTTTAGAAATTAGTTAATTTAATTATTTTAGGTTGGTTAATTGCATAATTTATTATGTGATTTTATCCCAGTTTATTTTATATTTTATTGGGTCATTCATTTTAGAAATGAATGGATGCATATATGAATTGGATTC
>JAULKM010081234.1:0-11587 GCA_032355605.1 Rubia tinctorum
AAAGTTATCGTTGGTCAAACATGGTCTGAGAAAGTTGACCAAAAAGTGTGCAGCTTGAACTGGGACAGAGGGAGTAACATTTTGAACTATAAAAATAGCGATACGAGTGTTGGCTACAACATTGTGTTTAACGGCCATTTAAGAACTTTTAAATTATTGGGCCTAATTTATCAAAGGTTTCCTTTTTCGTAGGATATCCGACAATCAGAAGGTCTTTAAAGTGGAAGGTAGGCTACATTTCGTGTAGTTGTGTGTTCCAGAAGTATGGTGGGCGAAGGTAAATGTTGTGATAGTATAATTAGCTCTAATGACGTAGTGGCATTGAGGGGGCATCATTCATTTCTAAATGACTATGAAATTAGGATCCTTGTGCAGGTGATATATTACAATGTTCTCCGTCTGGATTTTCAGTGTGTATGAACATCACTTGTTGTACAGCCTAAACAATTACCGTCCCAGATTACATTGTAAGCATGTAGGAGGCTTATGGGCTTATAGGGTTGCTGATGTGAAATTATGGTTGGCATTTATGTATAAGTGGGACTAGCATTGATAAAATTTTATTTGTTTTTTTTAATTAAAGTATTTTATTTCCTTTTCCTTTCTTCAATAGGAGATTTAGTTCCCTATAAATAGAGGAGACATTGCTATGTAATCTTCATTCTTGATTTTATTAATAAATGTCAACCTTTGGTTGCAAATATTAGTAGTTTCATCTTTCCTATATTACATTGTTCTACATCAGTTGGTATCAGAGTTATTCTGATCCCCGCCATGGCGCATCGTCGACCCCGTGGAGGCATCCGCAATCGCGATACTGATCTTGAATACATTTATAGACGTGAAGAAATCACAGGATTACGTCTACAAGTGGAGGCCCTAATACGCTCCATCGAAGCGATTCTTCAACAGCGACCTGAAGCACGACCGACCCCTCTTGACGAATCCGACATCGAAAAAGACCACGACAACCTTTTTTCCCAAAATATTGGTAGACACATCTACACGATGTACTTGTGCAACAAAGCTCTGTAAAATTGGCGTGGGGAGTCGGTGTTCCAGGTGGTTATCCCGGAGTACGACGAGACGATGTACGATGAGGCGGAGCACGATGAGGTCTTGTATGACGAGTCAGAGTACGGCGAGACAAAGTACAACATGCCCTTGTATGAAAACACCGTGTACAACGAAACAGAGTCCAACAAGGTAGTATACGATGACCCCATATACGACGAGTACGCTGAAGCAATCTATGACGAGCTCGTGTACAAAGCGCCCTTCTATGACAACATTGTGTACGCCGAGGCCCTATATGACAATCCCGTATACAACAAGGCTGAGTATGACAAAGTCGCATATGAAAAAATTATTTAGGTGTCAAGTTAGGCCAACAAAGCGGCCGCAACGAATGAATCCACTGGAGTGAAATTTGCGGTGACTGTGTCATCGATTCATTCAAGAATTTGTACTATTGGTTTGCAAACGATGCACAAGCTCGAAGACTACATGCGAGGACACCTGAGAAATGACAGGAGCACAAAGGAAGAAAAGAGAAAATTTGGAGACATTACAGATGGGTACGGGAATGCATATCAAAGCAAGTCATTTTTTGGCAATGGCTTGACGTCAATACGAGAGGGGTGATGGAGGCCTAGTTACGACACAAGCCGATGGTCAAAATTCGAGGACAAATTTTTTGATCCCCGGGAGAATGATGTTGAATTAGGTTTAGCATTTATGGATAAGTGGGACCAGCATTGATAACATTTTATTTGCTCCTTTTAATTAAAATATTTTTTTCCTTTTCCTCTTTTCCTTAGGAGATTTAGTTTCCGTTTTCCCTTATCATTAAGAGATTTAGTTTCCTTTTTCTTTCTTCATTAGGAGACTTAGTTTCCTCTGCCTTTCTTCATTAGGAGATTTAGTTCCCTATAAATAGAGGAGACATTGTTATGTAATTTTCATTCTGGCTTTGATTAATGAAAGTCAACCTTTAGTTGCAAACCTTAGCAGTTTTGTCTTTCCTTTTTTACGTTGTTCTACATCAGTTGCTCTTTCCCAGCTATATCCTCGAGGAGGGGGGAACATACTTAAACAGGCGTGTCATAAGGCCAAGAAGAATTTTACAATGGAGTTACTTACTTTCTACGCTTTATCACCTTCGTAGGGTGAATGTTACATAGTCTTGCGTAGATTTTTACTGTGTTGTCAAGGGTTGATGTTTTTCAAGGGTTTCCTAGTGATTTTTATGTTAGGAAGATAAGTTCTTTTATTTGAAATATGGTGGTAATGACACAATGCTTTCTTGGAATGACAAGGTTCTTGTGGCTAGGGAGATGAAGTGTAAGAAGGAAAAAAGTGTTATGGGGGAAATGTTGTCTTATTCACTAAAGATAGGGAGGCCAAGGGAGAGACCATGTTATTATTCAGGGTATTTGTACAACTAGTAGGATGTGTTGATTGTGTTATAAAGTTGTTCTAATTTTTATTTTTATTTTTATTTTTCAGTTGTGAAATCATAGAGTGTGTCCACAGACAGAGATGTGGGTTCACTAGAAGGTGACGCTAGGATAATAGTGGTGATATAAAGCTGGCCGCATCTCACATATATCAACGTTGGGTTGATGATGGTGAGGTGGGTGTTGGGGCTGCTAAACATAAGACTAGTGAGTTAGAGGATCGTAGTCTTGGAGCCTCAAAGATTAAAAATTTGAGGCTCCTACGACTATGGTGGCAGAGGATGCAGTGTCTGTGGGCATTATGGAGCTATCATAAAAGTTTAGGATTGATGTTCACAAGTTTTCTAGCGTGGTTGGGCCAGCTAAGGAAGTATCAATTCTTTCTTCGAATGTAAGTTGTGCCAATCGTTGTTTGTGTTAACATGGAATGTGTTTATATAGGTGATTTATGCTATAAAATCCTTAGTACAACGTGATGTCAATTGTGTGGATAAGTTTGGTAATTTTTAAGAAAGGTGTAAACTACTAGAAATAGAATTGGAAAAGGGGTTGAGGCTTTGTGAAGTGATGGTCGTGAATTGGCGAAGGAAATCGCTCTCTGTAAGCAAAAAGACAATGCAAATGATGTATTGTGCGATGAGGTTAAGAGGCTAAAAGATGATAATCCTACTCATCTAAGTTATTCTCACATGCTGGTTAGTAAGTTAGTAAAGACTCAGGGTGGTTAGTAAGTTAGTGAAGACTCGGGGGTTCTATAATTATTTTGGCCATATATGCTAAGATAGCCAAGGTTAGGTGGTTTGAATCCTTGGTCCATGTTCCTAACCAGAACCTTATTATGGATATCATATGTTCCGGGGGGGATAAGTAAATGTGTTCTATGGGAGGTGTTAGAAAGTATGAAGTGTGCGGTGGATAAAGGTTTAGCGAGGAAGGTGCCAAAAGGGGTCATGATTTTTTCTTGATCATGGAATTGGATAAGATGGAGTCGTTACCGTTGATGGGGGAGCTATTTCAATGATAGGTGGATTTGTACTCGGCTACGGATAGTGTTGAGTGGGTTGGTAGTGATGTGGAAGTCTTTATTGCAGCCGGGATGGCTAAAATTGAGAAGTGTGATGCTAGTGCTACTGCGGTGGAGAAGGGGAAGGGAATTTTGGTTGATTGCTTTACCAACGAGGAGAGTTTGACTAATGCTAAGATGAGTTGGCTAGATTGTATGTAGGTTATTTATGTAACAAATATGATATGAAATGGTAATCAATCATTTTATGACTTGTGTGCTGACATATTTTTGTGTGTTTTAGGTAGGTTTGGGAGGGAGTTATGTGTGTACGTCAGCATGATTTGCTTGAAAGGTTAGGAAGACAGTGGTGAGAGAGGAGGGTGATGTTGGTTATTCCGAATCTGTTGGTGAGTTTCCAAAAGGTATGTTCGATTGTGACCTGACTGGGGCTATGAGGGTTTGTGTTCTTGATTTGGAAGTTGTGTATGAGTACCATAAGGGTGTGAGCATTCTGTGGAGAGTGGAGGAGTGGGAAATAAATATGGAATATTGGGTGAGAGCATTAAGATTTTTGAAATATGAGATCAGATGATGAATTTAGAAGAAAAACATCTAGTATCGTTAGATGAATCTGACGCCGATCTTTTCGAGCAATATTTTGTGATTCGGAAGTTAAGAAGGAATTGATGGATGTTACGTGGCAAGGAAAGGAGTGGCAGAAATATTTGGTTGGCAGGAAACGCGGGTTGATTTAAAGGAGGCTATCATTTCATGGCAACCTAATCACGTAGACCAGTTTTTTGGAGATAAAAGAGAATTAGAAGCTGATCATTGTCATTTGTTTGACGTGGGTTCAGGATTGGAGGAATCGTTTTGACGAAGAGCGAGATTTTACAGTTATGCTTATATAGAAGTACAAGGATTTGGAAAGAAGGATTGAACGTAGAGACGTTCAATGTTCTCAGGCGGAGGAGAGGTATCAGACGTTTGAATTGCTTTTGAAGGAGAAGCACGAAGGGAATTCAAATCTTCGTGGGAACATTGATAGTTCTCTGGGTTGGAAGGTTCATGCATGTTGCATAGAGTAGTAGGTGGAGGGTCTAAAGCGAGACCTAGAGACTTATACATACTATGTATACCTATTGAGTATGCAACTAGGTCATTTAGACTGAGGGCCAATTACTAACCATAAGTCGTTTTACGTGAAGCATATGTGATGCATGAAAGTTGCTTGTAACAAACGAGACGAAGTGTATTTGAACACGTGGTGGAAGTTAAAGGATATTCTTAAGGGTGAGGATGATTGCGGGGAGGACTTGGTATCTTAATGGACTAATTGGTTCTAGGTGGTGTCTGTGTACTAGGTAGGTATTAAATTATCCCAATTTAGCTTTTGAGACTAAAATTATTCGAATGTAATTAAATTTCAACAATAGGTAACGTTGGTGGTGTTATTATGTTAATTGTGTTTGTGTTGTTGTGTAGTGGTTGTGTTAATGGTGGCTTTTTATGGAGGAGTAGGTTGTGTGATAGTCATGGATTTGGTGGAGGTGAACTAGGGGTTATACCTGGTTATTACTCGATTTGGGAATTTTCTTTTTTTGATGTGGTGTGTGACAACGAGAGAGCGGGACAGATTTCCACTTTGTTGTTGGACTAGTGCTTTTCTAAGCGTATGCAAAGCTGTGAGTACCTATCCCGTTTATACTATGTGGTTTTGGAAATTCCCGTACTAAGCAAATCCTCGGGCTATTTTCCCGCTTGTGTCACTTCGAGTAATGAGAGGTCATGGTGTGGCGTAGCGCATTTGCGAGGTAAGGGCGAGACCATGTCTATTAGCTTGTGATGATGTAGGTTAGGCTTGCACGAGTTATGTAGGCTTGGGCTTGGCCTGTCGTTGGGTAAGTTGATAATTGTGTCACTTGGCCAGGGGCTTTTCAGATTATTTATGTTGGACTGTGAGAGAAGTAATGTGTTTCATTTTCTTAGATTGAATAAGTGTTCAGTTAGTTATCAATAAATGGGGGGACACTACTTTTCAGATATGGTCATAAGGTGTTTTAGTTTTCCTATGTTGTTAATTTCTTATAAAAGCAATGTTAGGCTATAACCTCAGTTTTAGTTGTCCTTAATTGGAATATACTTGAGTGTTTGTGATATTATTCATCTGGTTGGGTTGTTTGTTTTTCATATTGGTTGTGAAGTAGTTGTGAATGTGTGTATATTGTGAGTTTCCTATGCGGGTCGTGGTTTGGGATGCTAGGGATGCTCCTGATATGGATTTTGGATCTCACTAGTTATGTGATAATCCTACTCGTATGGGTGTGTTGGAAGGCTTATCTTGGTTGTTGGGGATGCATGCTTGGGTTATGTTTCTTGTGGAATTTCCTTATCAAAAAATTATGCTTGTTGTTAGTGTGTTTTTTCGATTTTTAAATTTTTTTCATAAGGGTTCAGTCACCTAATGTGGCTGTGGTTTTTTTCCTATTGCAAGATTGGTGATTGAGATTAGCAAAAATAGTGAGTACTGGGATGGAGGATGATGTAGAATCTCCTTTTGCTAGACCACTATGTACGTGGGCTAGGGAGAACCCATGAGAGGGAAAATCCAGACTTGTGGTGGCTTAGCTCTAAGGGGCAAATAGGCTGCATAGTTGTCGGGCTTGGGAAACATGACTGAACTGGATTCACAAGGCTGTTTAACTATGGATACAATGGAAGAAGTATACCGGCTATGGATTTGTTTGATACATGCTTACTAGGAGGATGGTGCCCCATCATTGGGTGCACTTTGAGGAATGGAAGTGGTCTAGTGGGAGAATTGAAATGTTGTTCTCCAACAACATCACCTTATTATACCGCCTTAGTAGGTAGGCTAGCTTAACTAGGGACTTAGTTTACTGTTTTACCTATGTAATAGGTTCTCTATTTTACATAATGTAATACTTCTTAGGGAAATTTAATGTGTTAGAGAGTAATTTTTTGCTATAATCTTTAGTTTTTGCATGGACTCGAAGTTATGTAGGGGAAAAAATTTGGCGTTTCAACTAAGATTTCATTACTAGTAGACAATTCTCCACTAAAGGCAGCGTTAGAAGGGGGTTCCAAATGAACCGCCTTTAATTGAGTTCCGAAAGGGGTTCAGAGTTCGAAAGTCCCTCCTATGTCAACTTTTTCACCTTGAAATACAAGTTCCACCTTTAGAACCGCTTTTAATTAAGGTTCAGAATCACTTCCAAGTTCGAAAGTGCTATCCTAGGTCACATTTTCATTTAAAGGCGGTTCTACATTTAGAACTACTTATAATGAGTTCATTTTGGCCCAAACTCATACTTAGGTGCAATTCTATATAGCTGAACCCATGAAACACTATTTCCCTTCACCTTTCCGCTTCTTACTTCTCCTCCCCCACACAAAGCCGCCCCCACGTCGACATTCCCCATTTCCACCTCTCATCTATCCCCTCTCGCTCGGCCTCCCCCCAACCATTTTGCCGCTAGAGAAGCCCCCTGTCGCCAAAGAAGGAGATGTTGTCGCATCGCCGCCGCTGGAGAAGCTCATCCTTGTCGGACGCTCCCGCCGCTGGAGAAGACCTCCATAACCGTAGAATGAGGTGTTGTCGCATAACTGTTGTTGGAGAAGCTCTTCGTCGCTACTGCTGGAGAATTTCTTCTTCGCCCGAGAAGGAGAAGCCCACGACCACCTACTTGTTGTCGCACCGCCACTGGAGAAGCCCTCTGTCGTCCCATGAGCTCCATCACTGCCACTTCCGTGACTGGAGAGGCTGGAGTTGCTATTTTGTTGTGTTAATGTCGTTGTTTTGTTGATTGGTGTTCCTATTTTGTTGATTGTTTTCATCATTGATGTCGCTGCTTTTTTCCATTAGGGTTTCCAGATCTGGTTTCCGACAACTATTTTTTTGGAAGGTCATAAATAGGTTCCGAGTTTGGAACCTATTTCGGACCATAATAAAGGTGGTTATATGAATTTCCTTTGATGGAAATCGATCAAAGGCGGAACTAAAGAAGGCACTTTCAAAGTACCTTTAATGGTTATATATAACCATCTTTAAGGCCCCTTCCTCGACTAGTGCATGTTGTATTGTATTTCCTATTGCTAGAGTTGCTAGCATCACATTTGTTAGTACTAAATTTTGCAATTTCCTTGTGTGGCTAATATGGGCATGACACTAGCGGATATCTCTTCGTCGATGTGTAACATTTATGTTTAAGCATGCTTGGTTCTATGACTAAGCAATTTTTATGACTACGCCCTCTAAAGTAAAGGGTTTTTATACCATAACTTTTTGAGTCGTGTGTCAGTATATACGCATGTGTGGTTATTTTTATGTGGGTGCGTACTTTTTATTAGAGGTAACATAATTGGTGAGATGGTGAATTGTCTATTGGGGTAGTACATGCATGCAGTTGCATCGTTGTCGCGGGTTTTTTTATCTTAGCTTTTTGTGGGACATTGCTATTTATCTACTTCGTCTGGTGAGGTAACCCTTGAATGTTTTGTGGTAGGATGGTGAATCCAGCTTGGGTTCCGACCTTTCCTAGGGACTATGAAGATTGAGAAAGAAAAAATATGTCCACACAAACGACAACACCGATGAGAGGGACTTTCTTGGATCAGTATAGTTCCTAGAGTCAGCACTGCAAACCCAACCTCTCCAAACACCTGCAAAAGAGGTCCCAGGAGTATTCCTCGGAAGAAAAATCTTACACCCAAGTTAGAGTTATCTTTTTTTATTGCTTCTTTAGAAACCACTTACCTTGTATTGGCGTTCTACATCTTTATATATAGGCCTCTCTATCCTGAGATCTCATTGGGCGTGATGTTCTTCACTCTTACAGATTTTGGTCTAGTAGAGGGTGTTGTGGTCTCTAGTTGTTCTTCTGCCTTAGGCGGTTTTAGAATCTCCACCTTGGGTCCTTTGGAACCCATATTTTTTTACCCCTAGCATATTGCCTATTCTCTACAAACCTTTGCCCTCCTTGATAATCCAAGGCCTTCACTTCCTCAAACTCTTCCACGACTTGAGGACACATTTCCGTCGAATGGTCTAAGGCACAAACTCTGCAAACTCTAACTTGTTGAATTCTTCCCTTCATTTACTCTTTCATTATAGAAGCAAGAGCTTGAACTTGCTCCGATAATTTGGTGGAATGATTAACTTCTTCCCCAGTTCGAGTCCTTGATCGAGTTCCTAATTTCCTTGTCCTATTTTCCATCTCCTCAAAGAGAGTCATAGCATCATTTGGGATTTTTTTTGCGATCGAACCATTTCCGGCCGTGTTCATCATTCCTATGTCCTCATTGCATAAAACCTCAAAAAAGTAGTAAACCAAATCTCCGTCACTGAACAGGTGATATGAGCAACGTGCTAATAGCCTATTGAATCCCTCCCAATACTTATATAAGGTCTCATTCGGGTGTTGGGAGATGTTGGAGAGTTGTTTCTTGAGCCCAAAAGATTTAGAGGTGGGGAGGAACTTCTCAAGGAATATTTTCTTCAAATCCATTCGTAACTTGATGCACTTCGGAGGTAGATAGTACAACCAATCCTTCGTTGTCTCGGAGTGAGAATGGGAAGGACCTAAGGTAGTAATATTCTCCGGATATGCCCAATGATTTCATGTTGATGCACATGAGATGAAACTCCAAAATATGCTTGTTTGGGTCTTCATCGGCCATACCATTGAATGTGGGCAAAAACTGGATCATCCTTAACTTATGCTTACAAGTCACATTTCCTGGGGTGGCGGAAATATAATGCAAAGGGTTTGATTCTCCAAGTTTGGAACTATCAACTCCCTAAGCGTCTGATTATCTTCGTCCATTGGATTTACTATATCACTCTCAATATCGACTTCACTTGGTGCTCGGGGAACCTCCTCATTTACCCTTATCTTTCTTGTCACCCACCTACTTGTGTTTTGATGTAAGCAATGTAAGGTTCCTTGGTTCGTGATATGGGTGTGATACGTAAACACCGAATGATACACTACACGTCCTTAGCCAAATACTAGCAATCAACATTAGAATACTTGAAGAAATGATTTTTAAAAAAAAGTGCTCAACACAAAAATCAACTAACTACAAAAAATAAAAATAAAAATAAAAGCTTCTCTACCGACTAATTATACTAGCTAACAAATAAACTAAACTAATATCCCCGGGAACGGCGCTAAAATTTGACCCACACCCGCAGGGTTATTCTAATTGAGTGGAGCTCACCTATAGGTGCTGAGGGGGTCAAAGATAGAAAGTTATATATTGCTCCTGATCTTACACTTAACTACAGTAAACGTAGATAGTGTTGAGTCCAGGGTCGTCAACAGAGATATTAGTGTCCAAAGGTTATCCAAACATATTTCACACTCGGGCGTCACCCAATCGTGTGTCAGAAATAGCTAATAGTAACCGGGGGGTTGTGTTTGAACTAAAACTACTAATAATGCAAGTAATATAAGATAAAGTATGAAATAATTGATCTTAGGGGTTATTTGCACCACATGATTGACATGTAGATTTTATCCTAAACTCTAATTCGCATAATCAGCTATCAACCAATTTTCAAGTTATATCACATAGTGTGTAGATATTAATTCCCCATGATCTCCCACTGTCTAACACACAACTAGTTCTTCCCCCTCCTTAACATCTCAACTCCTCTGTAACTTTCTAGGGGTGCGCATCTTTATTGACCACCCCATAGGTCACTCCCGGAAGGAACTATACCTTGCGTAGTTTGCAGCAGTCAGATGCGGGAGTGAACCCAATCACATAACCAGGACCTCCACTATGAGCACCCATCATAGACCTAAAAGTAAGAGGACATCAGTACCTCGTGATAACTCTATAGTCAGCGCTACCTTAGTCGTTACAAACTAAAAATGCTCAATTATCGGAATAAGTTAGGGTTTCCCCCATTATGATTTTAATAACATTAATATGGTAGATCCGATGCCCCTAACATGAAATTCCTCACATGGCTATGGATCTTACGCACACATCATCTTGGTACTCACAAGGCAACCATAGCGCCAATAATATAATGTTCTCAAATTTGAATTTAAATCCTAGCATGATATCATGCAAGAAATAAATCAAGTGTTTATCTTAACATATCTCATAGCATAAATCACTATAATAAGTTAAATTACAAATTAAGCACGATATTTATAACTTGGAAAAAATAAGATGAATCTAACAAGTCTCACGAATCACGTCAAATCATGCTTACAAATAATTACCCCAAGAAATAAATTACTCCATTAACATTAGATCCATAAAAATAATTAAAATAAATGTAGTGAATCTAAGTAGTAAATGAAGACAAAAGGGAAAGAAACCTAGAGAGACTTCTCCTAACCTCCCTTCCTACCTAACACACTAAATGGAAACTAACTACTTCCTTAAACCCTAGGAGGCTGAAGGCTATATATAGGGTAGGATAAATGGGCCTAAAAAGCCCTAGTTGGAAAGCCCTAGTTCCAGCGCAGAACGAGCCGTGCAGGATTGCATGGCACGACCAGCACGTTTGGTGCAGTATTGCATGGGGCATAGTATAGAAACACGTTTTGCCGGTATTGATCGGACGGGCTGTGGATTTTGCACGACCCATCATCTGGGCCTTGTTCACCCAGTTTTTTAGTGCATGAGACGTACAAATGACCATCGTCTGGGTCTTTTTCATATTCAGTTCTTCATGCATAAGCCATGCATATTTGAATGACCCATCGTATGAGACCCTCTTTTTGGCACGGACTGATGGCGTACGCCGTGCCATATTACACGGCCCGTGCACTTTCTTCGATACTTCAGAATTTGGCTTCTTTTCTTTGACATTTCAATCTTCTACCACGTTTTAACCTGTAGCCTTCAGTCTTCTACCACTTTTGCAATTGGCCTTCATTAATATACTCCGAAGTGCTTATGAGCAAACTAAAAATTAGCTCGCTGGAAGGCCATCGTCGTGCCTCTCAAAGATGTATTTATATGCCCTAATTGCGGCTATACTACTAGAAAGTAGATAGGGCAAATTGGGGTCGTCCACAGAGAAAAGGGATTTTATCGAGTGTTAAAGTAGTGAAAAAGCACACGAAGAAGTCAC
>JAULKM010081245.1:0-11586 GCA_032355605.1 Rubia tinctorum
TATTCTTTTGATGCATGCTTGTGTTAACCTTATTTTCGAGAATTTAATTGTGATATTTCCAATATAAACTCCAACAGTACATTCCTCCATATCTCTCTCATTCTATTGCAGTGAAAGAACAAATGCTTCATGTTTTCCTGCTCATCACAGAACTGGCACTCTCCATTCACTATTATCCCGAATCTCCTCAGCCTCTCTTTCATTTGTAATCTTCCATGACATCCAATCCATAATGTAAATTTTCCCCTGGCCTTGCTGGATTATCAAAGAAGATTTTTTTCCATCTCACCCCTTCTTACTGTTCCCCTTTTAACTCCCTGCACATCATTCTCACTTTGAATCTCTTTTCATTTTCTAATTTGTTCCAGCTCTACATTTCACCTTCTTTTCTTATGCATTTGCCCAGATTCTTCATCAACCACAAACAGGAACTAGAAAATCTCTTAACCATGACATCTCAATATTTTATGTAGTACGAGCGAATCCATTTTATCCATAGGCTGACTACCTTCCTGCACAAGTTCCACAGTGTTTATACATGTTTGCTTCATTCCATTCTACAAGTGATATGATATTTAAGCCACTCTTCTTCTTTGGGGAACATATTTTCTCCCATGCCAACGGGGACTCTATTTTAATTTCTTCTCCTCCACTCCATAAGAAAGACTTGCACATTGCTTCTATATGCCTAAAAACTGATTTCAGCATAGGGAATCTTTGCATCCAATAGTTTGTAATAGAGAACAATACACTCCTTATCAGCTGTAACCTGCCAGCATAACTCAACAAGCTTGCACTCCAATGCTTCAATCTATTAGTTATCTTCTTTATTAAAGGCAGACACATCTCCGATTCATCCATCACCTCCTTCAGCTCCTCCTTTTCATAGTTTCCTCCGTCATTTCCCTCAACTCCCGATCCCAATTCATCGCTGGCAAGATAACCTTCTTTTTTGGCCTACCTCGCCCTCGTGTCATTGTCCCGGTTGATTTACACCTTTACTGTGTGAAAATTGCCCATACTATCGGGGAGAGAGAAAAGTCCTTGGATGATACTTTTTAATAGTGAAGATATCTTCTATAACACTCTTCACTAAATTATTTGTATATTAACAATAATAAATTTAAATCAGGAAAAATAATTAAAGATAACTAAAAATAAAGTTTGTCTATCTTTTTTGTACATTTAATCTTTATTCAATGTTACCCAAGTAGTAAAAATATTGAAAATCACATATTGATATGTTCAAATAAATAAAACTCCTGACACAAAATCATAATCGTTTCGACGAACACATAATCTGTACAATCAGATCGAACATAATACATCAACGTGAACAATTACATTGAGTGATCATGATACACTCAACGGTCTAATCAATCATGTTAAGACGTAATATGCCCCTCGTCCCTCTTTAAGTTGCACAAAATATTTTTCACGATCTCCAATAAACATGTGTTGACTGTAAATATATATAACTACAAAAAATAACGACGTATAAATATTAATATTTAGAAACTAAATGTTATAATGAATTAAACAATATCGTACACTCTCTCTGATTTTCTAACAATGGCTCCATTTGACTGCAAAAATTCTCAAGGCATGTTTGACCATCAATAACTTTAATTGCATATAATAGCAAACATCATGTGACATGTCCTTGGATTTTCTACAGCGTATACTTTTTAAAAGTTAAATTTTATAGTATGTTATTATATGAAAATAATGTTATCAGTGGTCGAACATACCTTGAAAATAAGGTGTCATTGTTAAGAGACCACAGGGAGTATGATATGTATATAGTCAAATTTTGACAATTTTGACTGAAAATAAGATTTTTTGCAAGTTAGAGATGGACAGAGGGAGTACTAATATATGGAAATAAATTATCCCAAGAATTATCTATGATTCTCAATCTGCATTCATTTCATGGAGGTTGATCACAGACAATGTACTCATTGCACACGAGATACATTACACTATAGATGGGATAACCACCAGACAGACGAGCCAGATGAGTATCAAACTTGACATGAGCAAAGCTTTCAACATGATTGAATGGAAATTTGAGTTGAAGACATTGACAAGTATGGGCTTTCCAAGAATGTTCATATAGTTGATAAGAATGTTCTTAGTCTAGTTCTCTTTCTTCTTGAATGAAGAATAACTCTGTCACCTTGTACCGCAGAGGGGTATACGTCCAGGTGATCCATTATTGTCGTACCTATTCATCATTTGCTCATAACTGTTCTCCATATTACTGTTAGACCGTATACAAGCGGGTGTAATAAAAGGTGTAAGTACAACGATAATCTCTCACACTTTCTCCGGAAACGATATGTTGTTATTTGGCAAAACAACCTTAGAAGAAGTGCCATGGCTTAAGTGGGACATATCCCTCTACAAAGAGATTTCAGGCCAGGGGATCCACTACCATAAATTGAGTGTACTATTCACTCCCAATACTCCCATAGAGCTAAGGGAGAATATTTGCTCGATAATCAAATTTCCCGAGGTAGAGTCACACGGAAAATATTTGGGGTTTCCGACCATGATTGGAAAGAATAAGAAGGAGATCTTCCAGACAATAAAAGACAGAATCGGATGAAAATTTGATGGGTGGAGCAAAATGAATTTGCTAAAGGCGAGGAATGAGATTTTGATTAAATAGGTTCTACGAGCAATGCCTACAGTAGAAACTTGATAAATTATTATTCGATTATTTAATGAATTCTCTAAGATAATATTGTTGCCCAGTCCTGACTCGGGGATATGATACTAAATTAATAATTCACTAAAATTATAAGACTATAATTTTTTTGATAATTTCTATAAACTCCATATATATATATTAATACATATTACATGAATGATTTAAGAAAAAATTCTTGAAAAATGACTAAATAGTCTTTTGTTTTTTTGAAATAAATTTCACCTTAAATCTCGTCTCTAATTTTCTTTTCTTTTTTTGAAAAAGTATACTTTGACTCATTTCCAAAATTGAGAATGTACAGCCACCTTCTCCTATCCTCCTATTCTGCCATCACCATTAAGTTTGCACAATGTGCTCTCAATTTTGGTTTAAGCCAAGCCCTAGTCTTTGAATCTCGCCGGCCATTGTTGTTTTTTCCACATCTTTAAGATGGGAAACCATGTTGTGTGTATGATTTGTTTGTGTTACCATATTTTGATCTTTTATTTATATAGAAAATATTTTTCAATGTCCATAAAGTGAAACATTGAAAACAAGAAGTATATTAAGGTGGGAGATGGAAGGGTTCTTTCAAATTGGGCTTTTCATTTGATCTACATGCATTGTACAATAATTAAATTGAAGTTTGAAATATGTTTTGAAATTGAGTATTTCATTATAAATTATAAAAATAATATTAAGATAATTTATTTATTTATTTATTAAGTAATGGCAAAGTTTTTGAAAAGATCATCTTTCCATAGGTTTATGGAAAGACATTATTTAATTGGAATAACAAAAAGGTAAAATATTTTTATTTGTAGCATTAAAATTTTAGTATGCAACATGTAGTAGTTATAAAGTTTATGCCCCGATTAATGCAACCCAAAAATTTTATCTTCATTTATTTAATTTGTATTTTAAACCTTGGTCTTTCTATTGCTAATGGAAATACCGTCTTTCAAGAGATTGACTCTTAATTAATAACTCTTTCAATTAATAAATTTTGGTGGTCCCATGAGCATTAGTTTATAGAGTTTATACTGTAGTTACACTATAATTTGTTTTAGTTTTCCAGAGCAACTTATCTTAGAGATTTGAGGGTTATTTTAACACAATTTATGGGGGCGTAAAGCCGATGAACGGAAGACCTACTGGGCTTCATGGTCTAAACTATTGCGGTTGAAGATAAAAGGGGAAACTGGATTCAGGTATTTGAAGGTGTTCAATCAGGTGTGGGGACCTCCAACACCATCTCACACTTTTCTAACAGAGGTGTTGGAAGCAAAATATTACGCAGACGGTGTTTTTTTTTACCTTGGTACTTGGCAATCGCCAGTCATGGACATGGAGAGCATACACAAAAGCTTGGGAGTTTCGAAGATAGGTTGCAGGAAGGCATTATCTACAAGAAGTAATGTGTCAATTGTAAATGATCCATGGATTTCACTACCATGTGATTACAAGGTAAGATGGTCGATTGGTCGGAATCCATTCCAAGCAGCTTGAATATGGTAAAGGATCTAATGGATCGTGATACAACCTAGGGGAGTGCATACTTGGTGAAGGAATTTATCGACGAAGATGACGCAAGTCGATACAGCCTAGTAGAGACGGGGCATATCATTGGCTTGGCATTTCACAAAAAAATGGATCATACCATACGTATATAGAATATGCTCAATCCCCAATATTCCACAGGGGGGAATCTAGCATCCGAGAGGAACCAGATTTTTTGAGGAAGCTATGAATTCTTAAAGTCCCCAAACGTTCCTTTCAGTTTGCATGGCGCTTCGCGGCTAACACGTTGACGGCGGTAGAGAGCCTTAGGCGATGAACATAATTGGCGATGCTTTATAGTTAATTCAAATGGCGAAAGGAGACGCACAATGTTCGATAACTTGTAGAATTTTGATAGAAAAAATTTGGACTAAGTTGCATGATAGCCCTGATACAGACCTCTTTTGGATTTCAAGAGACAAAATTGTATGACTCACTTTCTTGCAAATTTTTAATGACGAGTAAGCTCATCCTGAATTCTTGGGTTTCTCCGCTGCCTTACTTGTCAAATGATTCCGGACATTTTCCAATTATTTGAAATGGAAAAAACTTTTATTAAAAAAAATATTACTCCCCTTGCCCCTCCTAACTTGCAAGATTTTTTTTCAAGTCAAATTGTCAAACGTTGACCATATATTTTAATAGATACATGAACTATGATATTATATTATGAGATACTGTTAGATTCATCGTAACATTTAGCTTCTGAATATCAATTTTTTATACACCGTTATTGTCTGTAGTTGCATATATTTACAATCAAACATATTTATTAAAAACCATCAAAAAGATTTTGTACAAACAAAGAGGAACACAGGTTTAAATACTACCATTTCATTAAATATTGAATCCCATTTATAAGTTTATTTTAGAAAAGGAAATGAACCTCTATGTCTTGAGATAGAAAGAACCCAGTCATTTTTTGAAAAATTCACTACTGAAAGTTTGACTTTTGAATTAATATATTAATAGTACTCCTCTGTCCCAATTCAATCTGTTATTTTACTATTCATTTAGTCAAAATTTCTTAACTTTGACCCCAAGATTGAACAGGTGTATAAGTATAAATATTATTGAGTGGTACCTTGTTAGAATCGTTATAACATATATTTTCATAATATCAACTTTTTACAACTTTTAATTATCCTTAATAAAATATATTAATGATCAAACATTTTTGAGTCAACTAGTGAAAGTCAAAGTGTGCAGCTTGAATTGGTACTCCTTGGAGTAAGATTTAAAACAATACTAGTATGACATATTAAAAGTAACTGGCCATTGAAAATAATTTTTCTATTTTATTAAAAGTGTTGCATTTTAAATTTATGTATCATATCAATAGTGATTCTGTTCTATTTCTTGCTACATAAAGGCCACAAACTTGTAACTTGATGTTTAGCGCCTTTATGATACCACTTTTGGGGGACAACCTGATGTAAGTTTTTGGGCAACTTGATGTAAATTTTCAGACAACTTGATGTAAGCCTCCAGACATCTGATGTAAGCTTCTCCTCTCTCCACCGCATATGGCAGAGATACCACCTCTGGCAGCCTTACCAGGCAAAAGTATTGGCCATAATCAACACAATTCTCAATAGAAAAATCAACCTAATGCCACCCACACCTCATATTGCAATGCTCTCAAAAATCCCAGCTCTCATTTCGCCCAAAATTAAACTGTCCTGAATCTGAACCCAACTACTGAGTTTAAGGGTGAAATTGTTGTTCTTTTTTAAATCGAAGATTTAGATAAGCTAGCGGAGCCCTAACAAAAAAACATTTGGTAGGAAAATTCCAAGGGGCAGACCCACCCTTGATTATATCAGGCTTCAATTCAAGAAAATCGACTTCAAGGGCGAAGCTACGATCACATCTTTGGATAGGAATCATGTATTCATCAAGTTTGAGCATGATGAGGACATCCAAAGATGCTGGATCAAACAGGTTTGGAATATTGGTGGCTCAATCATGAAGGTACTTAAATGGCATAAGAATTTTGATATTCATAAAGAATCGCCAATTGTCCCTACATGACTATCTATTGATTTCCCCATAGCATGTTGTTTTCATCCCTAGTCTATTCCTCACATAGCCAAGAGACTGGGCAATATAATCTTTTTTTATCCCTTACCATGAACCTAACCAGGCCTTCCAACATCAAAATTTGTGTTGAAATGAACCTTACATGAGCTTTCCTAAAAAGGATTAGGTTAGGTTCGATTACAGAAAGTAAATTCTATAAAATTACTTACGAAAATAATCCATATTATTGTACCTCTTTCTCTAAAATAGGCCATAAAAGGGGGGAATGTAACACAACAGAGAAATCAGAAATTAAGTCTAATAGGCCGCTGGCTCCTAGGCAGATAATTAGGACAAATGTTAAAAAATCTAACCTAGTTAATCAGCCATTCATGAACAACCCCACCCTTCCTACTAAGTCTAATCGTAATGCTAAAGTTCAATCAAGTAAGGTACAAGTAAACCAGAAGGTAAAAAGCTCTAACACGGGTGAAATCCAGATGGTACAATCAAACAAAAAAACTGACCCTATAGGTAATGTATTCTTCAGCTTCCTTGCAGGTTCAATCTATGTTGGTACCCAAAAATAAGATACAAAAGACAAATTTAGAGGGAACTGTGGCAACTGGAAGACTGTGGATGACATAATGCACAATTTTTAAAATAGAGACAAATCTAAACCCTTATCTTTTAATTTTGATAGATATATTTTGACTCAACAATTTCAGCAGTTTAGTAATGTTTTGAAAAATTAAACTCAACTCTTTGCCCTATCATCTTAAGAAATTGATGGAGTTATCTCAAAAGAAACTGACAAATGACCATATACGAGAACAAACCAAAAAGCCACAACAACACTCAACACAAGAGATCATTCTAGCACATGTAACTAACAATAGGTTTAATGTTCTGATAGATGTTTCAACTTTTGTTGATATAGGCAGAGGAGCTGAATAAGAAGGTCCAGAAACTGTTCCAGTGATTTATTCAGCCATTACAATTGGTGATGTCAAAGATGAGGCTGAAGTTGGAGATATTGGGGAAATTTTAGAAACAAATTAAACAGATCTTCTCCTTCAGATCATCGCCACACAAAAACACATTGAGGATGAGGCTCACCTGAATACAAATGTGTTGGCTCTCACTCGGGAAAGAATTAATACATAGCCCTCAATCCAATATCTCTGGCAAGGGCCAACAACAAAAAACAATACACAAGAAAGTGCTCATCTCTCTCCGGTCTCGGATATTTCTGAAATCCCGGATAATATTAGGAACTTTTCCAAGTCTCCCAATGTTATAACTCATGCAAATTTTAAAAAAATCATTATGAATGTTAAAATGATATCATGGAATCTTAGAGGATTACTAAGCTCCATCAGCAGACTAAGAAAACTAATCAATTTGCATAAAATACAAATTCTTAATGTCATTAAGTAAAGCAAGAGATGGAGACACTTGATGAATTTAAATCTTAATTGGCTTTCAATTTGCTTTTTCATCCTTGGACTTTAGAACATGGATATTTATGAAAGATTCATATCAGGGATATTTAATTATTTCTCATAATCAATTCACTTTATTGTCTATCACTAACATTGTCACAGCCTTTAAATTTTCATTTATATGCAGCATATGGTAAACATGATAGGCAGGAAAGAAGTGATATGTTTGAGGCCTTAAAAGACTATTTTACTAACATACACACCCTATATTCTAGCAGAGGACTTTAATGTCACTAAATCAATAGGGGAATATAAGGGCTCATCTCAGCCATCCCTAAATAGTATTAATGACTTTGCTGAGTTTATGGATAACAATAACCTGCAGGAAATCACAACAGTGGGTAATATCTTCACATGGTCAAACAATAGAAAGGTACCGAACACTGTGTTAAAAATATTAGATAGAATAATGGTTAATGATAAATGGTTTCAAAAATTCCCAAATTCTAAAGTACGGGTTCTGAGCAGAAAAACCATGAGATCATTCTCCTTTAGTGTTAAACACTAACATAGCAGCCAAAACATATCCCCATTCCTTTAGATTTCAAAACATGTGGCTTTTAAAGCCTCGGTCTCTAGATGTTGTTAGAAACAATTGGGAGTTACCAATTAATGAGCAAGGAATGTTAAATTTTGCTTTTAAAATTTCAAGGTTAAAATCTGCTCTAAAATCATGGAATAAGCTTGAATTTAGAGACATTTTCCTAAACATTAGGAATAGGGGGGAATTCAAAAATTGAACATAGACTTGATCTTAACCTAACTGATACTGATTCAGTTTTACCATCCCAAGCTCAGTCTGAATACACTTTATTATTAAAATAGGAGAAAGCTTACTGGCAACAAAAATATAGGCATAATTTGTTACAAAATGGGGATCACAACACAATTCTTTCACAACAGCGTGAAAGAAAAACATTCTAGGTTAGGAACTCATAAAATAAAGGATCAACAAAATCAATGGATTTCAGATCAAGATGCTATAGGTAATTATGGGGTAGAATTCTATAAAGATATGATTGCTGACTCTAATAAAGACCCATCAGGATAGGACCTTAAACATTTCCTAAGTTATATCCCTCCAGCCAGAACCAAATTAGATAATTCTCTTATCACAAGACGGGTGGATATTCAGGAGGTCAAAGAAGTAGTTTTTAATTTAGGAGAGCACATTTCATCCGATCTAGATGGCTTTAATGGAAAGTTTTTCAGGGCAGTGTGGAGTATAGTCCAGTATGACCTTTTAGAGGTAGCTAGAGACTTCATATTTGGGGATCAGATTTATAAACTTATCTCTAGCACCCTAATTACTCCATTCCCAAAGATTAGGACCCCTGAAAAATTCTCTGAAACCCATTAGTTTTTCAAACTTCACAAACAAGGTTTTCTCAAAAATATTAGCTGAGAGATTGAAACCTTACATGGATAGGTGTATCTCGGTTGAACAATCAACTTTTATACAGGGTCGTGAAATATTCGACAACATTCTAGTGATGCAAAATATTGTTAAAATGCTGGATAGTGAAACCCAATGACTGAACATGATAGTGAAATTGGATATGTCAAAGGCATTCGATCAAGTTTCGTGGTCAATTCTTAACTCAGTTCTCTTGAAATATTACTTCAATGGCAATATTATAGTTTTTATCCTTAGAAATACCTCTTCTGCTTGGGTCTCTCTGCTTATTAATGGTGCTCCATATGGTTTTTTAAAGCTTCAAGAGGCTTAAAGCACGGAGACCCCTTGTCCCCACTGCCTTAAATTTTATAACCAAATCGCTTAATAGAAGGCTAAAAGAGATGTTTAGACTTAACCTCCTGGATAAAACTAGCATGCCCATAGGTTCCATAAACATCATCCACCTATCGTATGTGAACGACACAGTGATTTTTGTTAAAGGAAGTCAGAAATCATCCCTTAACTTAGTTAGGTTCCTACGACACTATCAGAATGCTTCTGGTTAGCTAGTTAATTGTAATAAAAGTGCTTTCTATATGGGTAGATACACCAACCCTAATAGAATCAACTTGATCAAAAACTTAAAAATGATAAACCAAGGTAGCTTTCCTTTTAATTACTTGGTAATATCATTTTGGATAAATAGTTAAGCTAAAAACCTTAATTTTAGGAAATCAAGGTTTTTGCTAACCTTGATTTTAAATGGCCTTGGTTATGCAAAATATAAATGACCTTGATTTCCTTTTGCATAATCAAGGTTAAAAATGCCTAATTAAAACGGATTTACCTGTCATATTTTCAAATCAGTTTTAATTAGCCATGTTTTAACCTCAATACCTCAGCATATATGGGCTCTGTTTGGAAGAGTCGTGCTTATAAGCAAAGCTGACTTATTTTGAAAGCAGGAGGAGACCCATTTCTGCTTTTCCTCAAAAAATAGATTCTTCTTTCAAAATAAGTTGTTTTTAACACTTTACCAAACACTAAAAAATCCTTTGCTTAAAAGCACAGTAAGTTAAAAGCTCTGTCAAACAGAGCCATGATGCGTAATGGCACCTACAAACGAGGTTATAAAATATATGGAAAAATCCATAGGGATTTCCTATGGGATGAATCAAAGGAAGAAAAAAGACAACATTAGAAATCATGGCCATCTCTTTGTTTCCCTGAGCTTAAAATGGTCTGAACTTAAGATGCCTGCATATCATAATCAAAAGTTTCTCACTGAAGCTTCACTGTAAACTCCAATTAGGTAAAATCCCATGGGAAAATTTGATTTGGTCCTTCCCTAGATCAAAAAGATCTTCGGATCCTTGGAATAGGGTCATGATGAGACGTCAAATGCATGTATTTTCCTAAGCATTTAACATCTCTTTTGTTATCTTTTTATTGGAAGATTGCTAGATTTAGGTAGATTTACATCATAAGGGATTTAGAAAACCGTTTTGGTTTTCGTATCTAAATCCTTCATTTTGTAACCTAGTTTGAGTCTAATGGATTGTTGGTCCTTACGAGAGTCTCGATCTCTTTTTGTGAGCTTAATTTGTAGATTGCTCGTAAGCACTTTGGAGTATTTTATTGAAGGTCATTCGCAAGTATGGTAGAAGATTGAAGGCAACGAGTCAAAACGTGGTAGAAGATAAAAGGATCGGATAAGGAAGACAAAGAAGCGGAGGAATTGTGATCCGGAACTTTGAACCAGGTTCTGGGAAAAGTCTGAGATGAACCAACCTCTGAGAGTGGTACCATTGGATTCGTCTTCTCAAGCATTATAAAATTAACTTCAAGAACTCTAAAAATGGACAAATGGTTCACCCGTAGCAACGCGCGCCCAGAACCATTTCCAGCGCCCAATTTGACACGGACCGTGCGAGGCATTCTGCCCAGAACTCTCATTTTTACTAGTCTTCTCACCAATCTTGTACTATAAATACCCCTTATCTTATCTTCATTCTAAGCCTTCTCTTGGACGAAATTTATGCTCTCAAAACCCTAGATTTACATTTTCTTCCTCATCTTTTCATTTATTTTTTCCTCCAATGTTTACCATGAACTTTTATGCTTTTGTTATGGGTTTAGCTAATCTTGGCTAAATCTACTCTTGGGAGCAATTGGTAAGCATTTCTAGTATGAATTTGTGAGATTTGATTTATCCTATTTTGTGATTTGATTATCAAGTATATATTGTGTTTTTTGTGTAGTTAATGCATGATTTAGACTAGGATGATCAACTAGTTGATGATTGTGAGTTAATTCTTTGCTAGGTTTTTTGGTCAAACCCGGAAGACTTTGACTTTTTATCGATGTGATTATCATTGGTTAATGTTAGGTTATAATTGGGTGTG
>JAULKM010081256.1:0-11585 GCA_032355605.1 Rubia tinctorum
TCAATAAATGGAATACATCTCTAGAATTTCAGGAGCTTGACCAAACAACAAAGGGTCTTATTGCTTTAGATAAAATGCTTCCACAAATAAGATTTCAGCATACAATAATGGATACTACTCAGTAGCTTTCTGATCTTCAATGCACGTGACCCGGTTTTGCTTTCGGACTCAAACTTAGAAATCCAGAACATACACTTTGCTCCGGAGATGTTTTAAGCTTTATCTACTGCTACATTGGCTTCCAAAAAGATGCGGATCACTGTTGGAAGGAAGGATATGATTCCCTGGAAACCAGATCAACATGATGGTGAACTTTTCAAATTTTGGTGCGGAGCTGTTCAAAACGGATCCCGATCCATTTCTGGTGCAGTGCTGTTCATTCAGCCTTAACATTAGTTACATTTCATGTTACTACTGCTGATTTTGTTGTTTTGAGGAGCATGATATACTTATTTTTCTCCGCATCACTCAACTGTATGTAGTAGACTGTACAGTTCAATATGACATGTAACTGTGACCTATCTTTCTAGCTTGCCTGATTGGATGTCTAGCCTGAATCAGTTCACACGTGGGGTGGAGATTGGTTACAGGAAACACATCCAAACGGATCACTAGAAACACTTTGGGTGTTCAGAATTGGTTTAGACCCTCTGTTGTAACCTTTTGTACTATAGCCTATTGGTGGTTTCATATTTTGGGTTTGGGGAACCCAATAATTATCTCCCATTCACCATTGGTGGATGTTTTAATTAAAAAAATGAATTGTGTTGAATGTCTGGGTTAGGGTTTATGTGAAGGTATAGGATGTTTTTGTGTTCATCCCACTAATTAATGGCATTTCCATGTAGGTTGTTTGAAATGGATCGTATTGAGCTTATTGGTAGCAATCGTAGGAGTTCACCCCATTACATTCCTTTAATTGTATCTTTTGTTGTGGTTGCGTTTGAACACGCATCGAAGAATGGTGTGGTGCATGCACAATGCCCTTGAAAATATTGTAAAAATGATGCATTTCTTGGGAGGAAAAAGTTAAAGGAACATCTACTCTCTTGTGGGTTTGACACTAGTTACATTAATTGGGTGTGGCACAGGGAGGTTGCGATTGTTGTAGATGAGAAAAGAAAGGAAGATGGTGATATACACAGTGATGATTTATTTGATGAGATGGTCGAGGATGTTTCTAGAGAGTTTCACGGAAAACCAGAGGCTCTTGAAGCATTACATAATGACTAAAGGACCACATTGTACAATGATTCGAGACACTCGGTGTTTAGTGCAACTTTGAAAATTATAAATCTGAAGGCCAAGTTTGGGTGGAATGATAAAGGGATGACGGAGACACTTCAATTGATTAAGGAATTGCTTTCCGATGGTAATCTTATGCCTGATAGATCATATGCAGCGAAAAGGATTCTTTGTCCAATGGGACTTGAATTGAAAAAAACCCACGCATTCCTGAATGATTGTATATTGTATAGGGGAAAGGATGATGAGTTACTAGAAAACTGTCGGGTGCATGGTGAGTCACGGTATAAGATGAAGCGGGGTGACCTAGCTATGGGCACATAAGTTAGGTCAGGAACAAAGAAGAAAACTCCGACTAAAATTTTGTGGTATCTCTCAATCATACCACGGTTGAAGAAATTGTTTTCATGCATGGAAGACGTCAATTTTTTGTGTTGGTATTCTAAAAGAGTAAAACTTGACGATGATGTGATTAGGCATACATCAGACGGTAATCAATGGAAGAAGCTAGATGACATGTACCCTGAGTTCAAAGGCGGTCCTCGAAATTTGAGGTTAGGGCTATCAACTGATGGAATGAATCCTTTCGGTAATATGAGCAACACACATAGTTCTTGGCATGTAGTGATCTATAACTTGCCTTCCTGGATAATGATAAAACGTAAGTATGTGCTACTGTCGTTGATGATTTCAGCGCCAAAGAAACCCGATAATGATATAGATGTTTACCTTTCTCCTCTTATTGATAATTTTCTGACTTTGTTCTATAATGGAGTCCACATGTACGATGGTAGTGTGAATTGAGAAGCCGTCGTCGTGCCTCTCAAATATAGTATTTATAGGCCCTAATTGCGGCTAACAACTAGAAAGTAGTTAGTAGCAAGTCGGGGTCGTCCACGAGGAAAACGGGTTTTATCTAGTGTTAAGCGTAATTAAAAGCACACAAAGATGTCACTCTAAGTGTGTGGTAACAAACATGGGGGTTTTTTTATTTCAGAAAACACAACGACTACTTTAAATAGCTAAATTAACCAACATTTAGAGAAAGCAATATAACTATGAACACATTAGCACAAAAGATGTAATTAAGATGAGAACTAGTCTTGGGCACAATTGGTGCACATTTCTAGTTATCCTTGATCATCGACTAATCACCCTATATTTATGCATTAACCACATGTTGTGGAGAATTTGTCAACATCTTTCGAGTGAAGACATTTCTCACCTCTCATCGGTTATAGTTAGAGTGGACGATCGACACCAGACAATAACCCTTACCCTCAGGTCATTCTAGATGATCGGCGTCATAAACTTCCCCAAGAATAGCAATAAACATGGAGACCCAACAAAACTACCACAATGTCCTACAAGCGAGAAATATTGGGATAGCACAATTATGTTCCCTAATGACGACTACGAGGATTGACCTTCATGCTAGGCATCATTAGTGTACTACTTCGATAATTAGGAAAATTCATTCAAATTCATCTCAAATATAAGAAATTTCATCAATCAATAATCATAATTAGTTGTCACACCCAATTATAACCTAACATCAACCAACGATAATCATATCGACAAAAAATCAAAGTATCCCGGGTTTGACCAAAAACCTAGCATATAATTAACCCACAATCATCAACTAGTTGACCATTCTAGTTCAAATTATGAATTAAATACACAAAAAAGCACAAAATATACTTGATAATCAAAGAACAAAATAGGATAAATCAAATTTCACAAATTTATACTAGAAATGCTTACCAATTGCTCCCAAGAGTGTATTTAGCCTAGAATAGCTAAACCCATAACAAAAGCATAAAAATCCATGGTAAACATTGGATAAATGATGAAAATATGAAGGAGTAAATGTAAACTAAGGTTTTGATGGTAGAATTTCCGTTCTTCAAATGGGGGAGAGAAGGAGAGTGTTTATAGGCTAAGAATTAAAAGAGAAAAAATAAATTAAAACTGGCTGCTGGGACACTTGACACGGTCAATGTCATTTTGATACGGTCAATGTCATTTTTACAGGTCAATGGCAATGGTCAGTGTCATTTTACACGGCCAGTGTCAAGTGTTCTGCTCATCTTCTACCAATTTTCGGAATAATTGGTCTTCCCTTCTAACTTCCATGGCTACGAGTGAACCCTTGATCCGTTTTGAGAGTTCTAGTAGTCAATTTTATAGTGCTCAAGAAGAAAAATCCAATGGTACTACTCTCAGAAGTTGGTTATTCTCGGATTTTTCCCAGAACTTGGTTCAAACTTCTGGATCACAATTCCTCCTCTTCTTTGTCTTCCTTCTCCGACCCTTTTATCTTCTGCCACGCTTTGACTCGTGGCCTTCAATCTTCTACCATCCTTGCGAATAGCCTTCAATAAAATACTCCAAAGTGCTTACGAGCAATCTACAAATTAAGCTCACAAAAAGGAATCTGAATGCTCGTAAGGACCAAAAATCCATTAGACTCAACCTAGGTTACAAAATGAAGGATTTAGACACGGAAACCAAAAATGGTTATCTAAACCCCTTATGATATAAACCTACCTAAATCTAGCAATCTTTCAACAAAGGGATAACAAAAGAGATGTTAAATACTTCGAAAATACATGTATTTGACGTCACATCAATATGCACTGGTACATGTACCGGTGCTAGATACTTAGAAAAATAATGTTACTTTGCTCACGGGTCTGAAAAAAACATCATTACCATTTAAAGCAGCCACAACTATCTCCTTCCTCAAGGAATTCCCTCAGCGGAGCTACAATTCTCAAACAACAGAGCTGATTAAATAAGGTAATTCACATCCACCACAAAAAACATATGCTTAAATTTTCTTTCTAGTCTCATATCCATGCATAAGTTATTTAATAAGATGAATTTTTGAGGTCCCCCCTAAGGTGTTTGATAAAAATACCTTAATGTCTTTTTTAGGAAATGGCCCCTAAATCCAATTTGAAAAGGACACGCCATGCATCTTCTCATTCTCAACCAATTCTTTCACCACAGAAGAACCCAAACGCTACCTTTGTGTCTGAGGAGTCTAAGTCCACACATGAAACATACAAAGGACGGTGAAATCATCCAGAGAGAGGAATATAGGCATCTCCTCCATTTCTACAAACAATCCAGAGTCATGGGTGGGAAGAATATTGTGAGACTCCGTATGTTTCCAACCTCCGCATCTTTAGTGAGTTCTACGCAAACTTGAAGTGTGGACCGAAATTGAAAAAGGTTTACTATGGAGGCAAAGTTGTTCCTCTAAATCTGAAAGGTATAAATGACTTGCTTGGGTTTCCAAATATTCCTAGGGATGAGGACGTGTTCCTTGCATTCCATACTCACTTGGGGAATGCCTACTACTATTTACAAGACCCCGTTGGTAGGGAGATCGTCAAAACATTAACTAGGAAAGGAATCGACGTAGATGAGTTGGTCAAATCTGGTTGAACCATGCTCTAACTCCATAAATGATTTAATGGTATCACTTTGTTGCATCCAGAATAAGCCCTATTACAGTTAACACGAAATTCCACAAACATAAACTCACCTACTTGTACACAATAAAGAAGCAACTTCGATGGAATCTTGGTGATAAGATCATGATCCTTCTGAGGGAAGAACGGGATAAGATGGGGTTATATGCTTTCTGAAGTATCATCTCGTCCCTGTTCACAAAAGCGGGAGTCATCCATCATCCCCATGATGTTTATGGCCAACAAATGGGTAAGATTTATGTGGATTTGTTCAACAAACAACCGACTGATGTAGTAGTCCCATCACTTAAATCCAGTGGAGATGGGCGTAGAAAATTTACTTGAAGATTCCAAGTATCAGAAGATACTGGTACGCCCACATGGCTAAAGTTTCTAGCTATCTATTTCCTGATGATGTCGTAGCCATTGGAAAACTTCCAACGAACCGCAAATGCGATGTTTAGGACATAGATGTGGGTACAAGTACTTTTGACTAGGATGAAACAGCGTAGGATGATAATGTGCAACCATTTTCGCATTACTATATGTGAAAGTGATGTATCAGTCCGTAAAACCATGATTTAGGAACCACTCTAATATTTTAAGTAACTTAGAGTGTGTTAAACTGGCATACCTTTTTGAAAATAATTCAGTCGATAATTACAATTGAATTAATAAATTGTAATACTTGTTTTTTTTATGTTAGATTAAAATTCCAAAAGAAAGTATTTTTAAAAAGGAAACTATAACATAAAAGCACCGTATTTTTATTGTCGTCCTCATGACTTATTATTTCATGCATTTTTGGAGAACTAATAATAATAGTTGATGGATCACTGGAAACACCATATTTGACACCACCAATAACTACGTCCTTGTGGACGGGTCTCCACATCACCTTAGTCTTACCCTTAATCTTGGGTGAGACATACCAAACATGCCCATCTTTCTTAATTATCGATACATTCTTGTTGATTTTGGGAATCAGAAGGGGTTTAGGAGTGATTAATACCTTAACCCACTTCTTTTTCCACTACAAGTTAGTGTCCAATATTAGGGGCAAAGAATCTTTAATTACACCAAAAGAGACATGAAACAAGAGAGGGATTAGGTGAATTATGCTTAGACTTGTAAATATCAAAACCAATTCTATTCATGTCATCCTCTAAGGTTAGTGTTCCCGAATGAATGTCAGTCTTAGTCTGTGATGTTTTAAGAAAAAGTCTCCCCAATAAAATTGAGGCTGCAACACCATCGTGCGCTACATCAAGGACATAGAAGTCCATCGGAAACACCAAATTTCCCACTCGGATCATCACATCCTTCACTAGTTCACGAGGACTAGCTTGGGAGTGATCGGACATTTGGACGATAACCCTAGCCTCTTTTAGTTCACCTAATTTTAAATCCTAATAAATGCATGAAGGAATGACATTAACAGAAGATCCTAGATCAATGATAGTATTTTTCACCAACTTACCACCTAAAGAAATAAGAATTGAAAACATGCTAGGGTCATCACATTTTGTAGGCATTCTTCTATGATTAAGAGTGACGACTCCCCCTGTTTTCACTTTACCTATTTTCTTAAGGGTTTTATTACTCTTTCTTGTACATGCAACTTTAAAAAAAATTTGCATACAAGGAAACATGTTCAATCAATTCCAAGATTGAGACACTACCCTCCACCTTCTAGAAGATTTTTTTGGATATGATCATCATTGGCTGACACCTTCGTCCTTCCCCTTAGTGCATTAGGAGGGAAAGGCGGCCTGAGATTAACCCTCACTTTGGATGTTAACATCTCCTTGATGGATTCCTCCACAACAATTCTTGCTCCTCGAAGTTGGTTTTGTTGTTTTCCATGACCAAGTCATCATCTTGTAGGATTTACTTTTCAAGCTCACACACCTCCTTCCCACTTAACTTCAAAGCGCTCAAATTCCTCATATTAACCTCCAGTTGGGAAGGAAGTTTTCCGGACTCTTTAGCTTCAAGTCAGCTTACGAAGTTGGTAAGTTTCCCAACTTAAATCTCAAGATTCTTGCTTCTTGAGAAAGCCCTATTCACTACAAGAGACATCACTTGTTACCTCGGTTCTGCAGGGATTTTTACCTCTGTTTTCAGCAATGAAAAAACCGATGTAAATGTAGCTGAAGTAAAAGTGTATTTTTTACCTCAGGTTATAACCGAGGTAAAAAGAACCTATTACCTCAGTTTTTAACTGACGTTGGTCAATGGAAGTCGGCCTAAAATGGTTGATCATATCTGCGACATCGCTTAACACGATGTCGACATGTACATGAAAGTAATGTTGGATATAGCATGAAGGCATACCATGGGTTAGGAAAAGTTGCAACGTCGTCCTAATCGATGTTGTTCAAATGAAAATCAATGTCACAGATCATTAAAAGTGACATCGTGTGTTGGCGTGAAACAGTGAGTAATACAACGTCATTTTCTGAGGCCGGCGTCACAAAAAAAAGAGCACGGTTCATGCAACGTCGGTCTAGTGTCATTTTTTATGTGAAATTGTGTAACATCGAGGATGAATCGGTTAGACATCGTTTCTCGTACAGTTTTATAATATTTAATATTTGATGACACAACAAATCGTTAATTATAGCAATCACATTTTTTTTACAAAAACTGACATTATCAATATATTAAAATATAAAATATTGCTGTGAATAGTTGTCATTATCCTATTACAGCAAATACACATGTAACAATGGATGTACAAATAATAAATCCTTGAGTGTACGGCATAAATCTTAACAAGGAATGCAAGAAAGCGACATCGCATAGTGAAATGACCGAAGTCACAGAGTCCGAATGAAGATCGACGTTGGTTATTCATGTGTTCTAGTCAGTTCCTGCCAAATGCAACTTTGGTAACCATTCGGTCATATCTCGTACTTGACGATACACTGGCCGACATCACACATTCAACCTGTGTTCATACTAAAATTTGATTATTTTCCACAATCAGGGCTAATATCAGCCTTTTTCTCACTCCTTAAAAAAATGGCATGATATTGGGAACACAATAAATATACACTATATAACATGTAATGTAGTCAACAAAATTAATGAAAATATCCAATCATTGTTCAATGAGCAAAAAAACATGTAGATCGGAGGTATGTACATAAATTTGCTTAATGAACATGGAATGGACGGAAAGCTACTTCAAATAATTTGAACCCGGAGATGCTCCACCCTAGGTTACCTTTTGATGTTTGGGAGAAGAGAGTAGATTGGGTTGAGTAGTTGAAATGTTGTGAATGGATAGAAAAGGTGTGGAGTAGGAATTCTTGTGTTGGAGAGGAGAAATTAATTACAATTGTTGTAGAATATGATATAAAAAGAGAAGGGTTTGGGGGAAACTTTTGTTCAAAATTTTGGCTGATAATTTTGTTTCCCGCTGAAAATTTCATTTTAACGGATGTCGGTAGAGTGTCAGTCAATGGTTCGGAATTTGCAAACCTTTTCCGACGCCTTTTATATGGGCCAAAGTGTAATTTTCAAAAATTGTCATCCAAAACTCGCTATTAGAATTGCAGACCCTTCCGACGACCTATTCATGCTAAACAGAAACAAAATACTCCTGTACGTGCTAATAAAATTTTGATACCTCCAATTTCGGATTTAGACTCCTCTCAATTCATTGTAGGGACTTGAGTGCGAAAAATGAAAAAACTTCACCGATAGTCCCAAACTCAAATACGATATTATCATAAATAAACTTAGTCACCCACAACTTTTACACAATATCAAAATTAAAAATACTGGTCTTATGATCCCCAGATAGACTTCGAGTGTATCTCCCCAAATGACCCTTGCAAATATGCTTATGATTAATCATCTACAATATGTTGTGGACCTAGTACTAGTACTAGTACTTTCTTAGAAAATATGGATGAAATTTCATTAGGTTTTTATTTCATAAAGGACATGGAAAATGTAATTTCATTTGATTCTATCTGGTGGAAATCATCGTTCTCCTTACGCTCATAGTAATGCTTTGAATACAATGCTGAGGAAAATGACGGACAATTACCCAAGTTCGCACCTTTGTTGGACAGTACACATATTGTTCATTCGGACAGTACGCATATTCTCTGGTTCACGCCTATGCAGTAAGCATTCAAGGATGTTAGGGATAATAGCGTAGTTTTCTCAAAGTTTCTTCTTACAATGTCTTAGGAGATTGTGGATCCGTTCCATTGACCAAAGCATAACAATATTATAAAATCATTCTCGTGACTTAGTGAATTAGAGTAAGGGTATCTCCGATTTTGCATTGTGACTACTTCCACTTTGTTCAAGGGATGTATTTGGAAAAATTGAAAAGTTATCAGGCACACCCAAATTGGATTCCAATCTTCGTTCACGGGACCTTTGTTAATTAAAGATCCCCGATAGTAATAATGAAACTGGCATGATTCCATAGAGATTTCCACATATCTTCCGGTTAGCCCTAGCATACTAATTAGTAATTATACACTATATTAACTCCTCGTATTAGAATTTCGTGAAATTAATGGTTGAATTTTTCTTATCTTTTAAATTTAATTTTTAAAAATACTTGTAATGTGTTTTTTCGTCAGATTTTGATGAGGAGGAATTTATTTTCCAAATTAACAACGGTCACAGTCAAGTTATTAATTGAATACTAATAAAAATGAGGGGGAAATGCCCCCATGACCTTGATGCATAAGTCATAACGACGTGATTGGGACAATGATATATAGATTATTGGATATATTCAATTTTGCATTTTTCCTCCACCACGTTCTTCGAGAGACCTAATGGGAAAAATAGACAAGTTCATTGATTGTGATGAAATCAATTCTATTTGAACCGGGCGTTAATGAAGTTCAATGTAATTCACAATATCAATTAATAATGTCTAATTAACTGTTTACTGTCTTTAACATCATTTATGTGCACTTTTATCAGCCACGGCCCCAGTTGATCTGCTAGTGAGCTAAATTTTTGGGGCCTAATAAATATATCCATGACAGACGTTAGTGGTATGACAGTAATATTTTTCAAGAAATGACTTATATGCAACGTCGGTTACGCAGTCTGACAACGGCCCGTTCGTTACATTAGTGAACTGAAATGATTAGGCCCATAGTTAGAAAAGTCAACGTCGCCATACCATCGGTATTGTATCGATCATGTCGACATGCATACAACATCGCTTCTGTTGCAGAATGTACAATGATTGTAATAACTATATATATAGAGCCTGCCTCATATATTACATTCAACTTTCCCTCGAATTCCAACAGACCTCCTGCCAATCCTCTCAATGGTATGGTTTCAACATTTTGTTATTTTACTTTTTTTTTAAATTTACGATTGAAATTGTTATGTACATGGTGTGTGAAAGTATTATTTGCTTCATGTAAGATGTGGGTATGGATTAGGATTGAGCGATAAGTTTCAGGGGTGTAAGAATGTCGGTTATGTTATGTCTTAATTAATTTTTGTTTTGGCTCTCTCTGTTTACATGTTCGTTGTTGGTTTTGGAGTCTCCCTATTTCATGAATGCGACAACGCATATGTATCATTCCTACTTTTTTTAGAGCAACTAGGGTACGATGTGAAATGTTCATAATTTCCGTTTTTCATCTCGCATAAGACGGCGCAAATGTGTCAGTTAACCATTCAATTTTACCAAACTGTGTACGACATTGCTTACTAATAATTCGTGCAGATATCCTAGCATATGACGTCACAAACCCATTCATTAACCACTCGGTTTAACCAAACCTTGTACGAATTCGCTTTGACATGTTGCATATATATACATTAATTGATTAACAGATTATAATAATTGAATTGTAACAAATCATTAACATATGAATTTCACGAATCATGTCTAGTTGTGCTGGTTCTCGTCGCTACCCCATTGTGGTGAGCAATTTAATTTTTATATTTAAATTGTGTTTCCTAGCTAGCTTGTATTACCAATATTTAAATTTAATTTAAACATGTTTCCTTGATTAAGAAATCCATTGTGATTCAACCAATGAACATTCACGAGCTACATTTTGCAACATCGTTCCTCATTTCATCCATACCCTGGCGTAGACGAACTTCGGGGAAGTTCTTATCCTATTAAGTAATTCCTGTCATGCATTAATTTTATTTTCAAAAAAAATCTATACTTTACTTTCATAGTAACTAGACATGATTTTCTATTTATAATTTAGTATGTCCCTAGCCAGATTGTGGAGCTCTTGCCGCCATTGAACTTGCCTATTGTGCTTAGATGCAATGGAAGGGAGTACCACATGCATTACTTATGGAACAGGATATTGAAGAGCCTAACACCGAAGGGTTGGGAGCTGTTTCTGATTACTAAGGGACTTATGATGAGACGTCAAATGCATGTGTTTTCTGAAGCATTTAACATCTCTTTTTTTATCTTTTTGTTGTAAGATTTCTAGATTTAGGTAGGATTACATCATAAGGGACTTAGATGACCGTTTTCGGTTTTTTTTATCTAAATCCTTCATTTTGCAACCTAGTTGAGTCTAATGGATTTTTGGTTCTTACGAGCATATAGATTCTTGTTTGTAAGATTAGGTTGTAGATTGCTCGTAAGAACTTTGGAGTTTTGTATTGAAGGTCATTCGCAAGGATTGTAGAAGAATGAAGGCCACGAGTCAAAACATGGTAGAAGATAAAGAAACGGAGAAATCGTGATCCGAAAGTGGGCACCGAGTTCTGAGAATTATCCGAGAAGAACCAACCTTCAAAAATTGCACCATTGGATTCGTCTTCTCGAGCACTATGAAATCGACTACAAGAACTCCCGAAACGGATCAACGGTTCAAC
>JAULKM010081277.1:0-11585 GCA_032355605.1 Rubia tinctorum
GTTTTGTTGTTTTTACTTTCATAACTTAGGAAACCAACCAACCAAAACCCCCCATTTTACTTGCTTTTATATCTATGAGTGTGTGTATATATATATATATCTTGGGTTATATTCACCCTTGTATGCATGAACCCTTAGGAATATCCCTCTTCTCCGTGGACGACCCCGACTTGCCAACTATCTACTTAGTTGTATTTAGCAAGTATATTGGGCTTAAAAATATTATCTTTGAGAGGTACGACGATGACCTCCCAGGCTGCCCACATAATTTTCCAAACACGGTTTAATTTCCGGTTAAGGTGGTTATCTAATAATTGCCTTTGATCGACTCAATTGAAGGAAGTTACAATTAAACCCACCTTTATTTTGGCTCAGTCAAAGACGGTTATGCCAAACACTACTGTATGTCACTGCTGGCAATGCAATACCGAATCTAGGAATATCATATGCACCGGTTATGTGACTAATAAACTAAGATACCAGCGCCTATGAATAACTCGAACATCGGTTCTCAGATTATTGGTGCCACATACCGGTACCTAAGTAGAAAAAGTGTCTGGTTGGCTAATTTTTCAGCATCAGTATTAGGATAAATGTTATATACTATTACCGGTGCCTATGACCTAGAATAGAAATTTTGGCGGGTAAAATTTGGTGGAAAATATCTAGCACTGGTATAGGGGATAATATACCTGTGCTAGATGCTCATACCCTTTTTTTCCCAGGTTAAAATGGATTTTTAGGTGATATGGTTTATTAATTAATGTGTAGAAGGGTGTGTTTGTAAAATTTGGAGACCATAGTGTAATTTAAAAAAAATGTGTAGAGATAATAGTTGTTTTGATTCTCACCCATTCAGGGGAAAATCGGCAAGTCGCAATTGTCTCTTGGTGAATTGCATTTCAGAGTTACCAATTTTGTGATTCGATGCCTCCAACTTTCTTGGAGGGATCTATGTGCAAAAGTAAAATGTTTACCGTGACTCCAAATTCAAATTCGTTTGAACGGGAGGGTACTCGATACATCCCAATGTATTTTAAAGTCCGGACCTAAATATTTATGAGGGTTCGGGCACACAAACAAATCCACAAAGGATTCCGATTTCACTTTGTTACTTCTAAGTAATTAAGTATATTTTACTCTAAAACATATACTAGCGCTTTTCTACATTCCATCAAAGAAAATCATTTTTCCCATAATCGGGCAAGAATATGAAAATTCATGTATCTCAGAACAATGTAAAAAGCTTTAACCCTATCGCACATAAGAATTACCTAATTGCAATAGAAAATGTAGATGGCCTATAGAACGTAATTAACATTCATGGGTTGACCGTACACGCCATGAAGTACTATGTCAACTAAGGTCCCAATCGGATGTGGAAAAAAAGGTTGTAGAGTGTGTTTGTAAATTTGGGGGCCATGGTATAATTTACAAAAAGTTGTGTACAAGTAATCATTGTTTTGATTTGAGGCCCCTTCGATCATCCGTAAAGGCCCGAATTGGCAAGTCACGATTGTCTCTTGGGGAATTGCATTATGGTGTCGCCAATATTTTTATTCGACGCCTCCAACTTTCTTGGATGGACCTAAGTACAAAAAATAAAAAGTTTACTCGTAACTCAAAATTCAAATTTGCTTGAACGGGAGGGTACTTAATACATCTCCAAAGTATTTTCAAAGTTCGGACCAAAAGATTTATGAGGAGTTGGGCACACAAACAAATCCATAAGTGATTCCAATTTCACTTTGTTACTTATAAGTAATCAACTATAATTTAATCTAGAATATATACAAGTACTTATCCACATTTCGTCATCGAAAATGATTTAATTTTTACTTCAATAATTTTGAAAGAATATGATAATTCATTAATTTGGAGCGATGTACAATGCCTTAACCCAATCGGACATAAGAAAGACCAAATTGCAATAACCGATGTAGATGTCCTATTAACTTTCACGGGTTGACCGTGCACAACATGAAGTACAATGTCAACTAAGGTCCCAACGGAATGCAGAAAAAGAGGTTGTAGGGTGTGTTTGTAAAATTTGGGGGTTTCAATGTAATTTACAAAAAATGTGTACAAGCATACATTGTATTGATTCGAGACCCCTTAATTAAACTGTTCAAGCCCAAGTCGCCAAGTTGAGATCGTGTCTTGGTGAAATGCATTTTTGTGTCGCCAACTTTGTGATTCGACGCCTCCTACGTTCTTGGAGAGATCTAAGCATAAAATGTTTTTAAGTTTTCTTCTCAAAACCTTAAATAAACGTGGGCACCGGTTGTATAATATCATCGTGCCGGTGTTATGTTCTCGATTATGGCCAAGGAGTGCGTCGGCACGCTTATGGTCTGGTTGGCATAAGCAGGGTTGGCCACCCTCACGGGCTCAGGACGTGAACGATTTGCTTCTGACCAGGACCGACCGAAAAGTAACTTCTCGATTATTGCCAGCCACCGCTGCGCCTTCAACCTAGTAGCGCCAGAGGCGTTACTGCTGCGGGCGAGGCGACAACAGAGCTGGTGAAGAAAGTGAGCTCTATTCCATTTTTGCCCCTTTTTGATTGATATCTTTATTTAGATTCTCGTCGTCCTTTTCTGTCTTTGTCATAAGAGATCCGTCGGCATTGTTTGGAAACTTTACTTTCTGTTTAGTCCGCTGAAGAAGTTTGGCAAGTTCATCTTTGACATGATCAGAATGTTTGTGGCAATATTTTCATATCTCTTGCATCTATTTTCTTTGTACAAACATTAACAATCACATACACGAGCCATAAATAATTTGTCATCTCTTTTCTTGTCATTTCTTGTTTATCGTTACAGATTATCAAATCAAATGCTGTCAATTCACGCTCAGAGAGAGAAATTTTGTTGGAGTTTTTGTTGATGTGTTTTATTTAAGTACTACTTCTAGTATTCCTAAGTGGATAATTATAAAATAAGCTTATAATGAGTAATTTGAGCATTAATCCATTCTATTCTTCTTCTTCTTCTTTTTAAACACCAGGTGTCTGCAAGTAATGGTGTGCATATCATTCTTTGAGTGCAGGTAATGCAGAGTTTTCACATGTTTTCCATGGAGAAAAACAACATGGTGCCACTTGCTAGATAATGAATCTTTCCTTCGGGTATGTACACAGTTAGTTTTTGTAATTGATGTACCTACCTTGGTTAAAAGCACTTTTATATATTAGTGTAGATCGATGTGAGTTAGTTTTAACTAACTTAGTTGAATTGTAGTGTTGAGTATTCATTGAATTCAATTCACACTCTTTTCTATATTTTAGTACAATTTTTGTGTTTTAATAAATATTTCGGTTTCTATTTTTTAAATAAAAAATTAGCATAGGTGAAACTGGTGCTCATTTTTTATTGATCACCTATTTACTAGCACCATTTTAAAAGAGCATAGACACCGGTTATTTGGCCAAAAAAAAATACTAGTGCCTATGTAGAGGGGTGCTAGAAATCTTAGCACCGGTTCATCTCTATTTGCACCGGTACTACAAATCTGCATTCCAATACTGGTGCTACAAATCTACATTCCAACATCGCCCTACTTAGGCACCGATATTTCAAGGAGTTGAAAAACCATTGCCTATGAGGTGAAATGCTGGTGCCTATGTACCCCTCTCCAGTAGTGACACGACCTTTGATCTCAACCAGTTCTGAATTACGAACAAGGATATAAGGCTTGTTACGACTTCGTAATAAGATAGGCTGATTGTTAATAAAGGTCCAATCTAAGTTACGAGACTGAAAGATTTATTGAATCTGACTTTCGAGTTGGAAGTTACTCGTACGTTGATACAAGGTTTGCAGAAGAGGTTCCGAATTCAACGGTGGCTTGATTCATTATACTTCAAAATTAAAAACTTGTGTGTGATGAAACCATTCTTTTTCCTTTGATGAAGAAGTAAATTAGTACATTGGAGTACATCATTAATGAATAGTGAAGGTATGTTCTTATACATTTTATTACAAAAGGAATAAAGGTTAATTGAGTCTTTTGTGTTGAATTAGGGTTCTTTTTATGTTAGGGGTGTGTTGTGATGATTGTGCATTGCATTCTCATGGGTTAAATTGTAACGGACTTGTAGGAAGAGGACATGATTGAAATGAACTCATCTGTAAGGATTTTAGAAAATACCCGATTACGTGCCATTGGTAAAATCATTTATTGCTTTAGCATTTGAACATGCTTCTAAAAATGTTGCGGTGCAAGGACAATGCTTGTGTAAGGATTTAGTGTATTGAGGGAGGAGGAAGTTGTAGAAACATATCGTAATAAGAGAGTTTCAAATATGCTACACTTTTTGGGTATGACATGGGGAAGTTCCCGGAACATCTCGTACCGTTGAATTGGATAGAATGAATGTAGGAGATGAATTAGATAGCAATGAGAAATTTGATGAAATGGTGGATGATGTTGCTAGAGAGGTCGAAGGAAAACCCGAAGTCCTACAAGCCTTACACGGTGACAAGAAGACGTCATTGTATAAGGGTTCAATATACTTAGTTTTGAGTGGCACTTTGTGATTAATGATTTTGAAGCCAAATTTGGATGGACTGATAATGTTATGGGGTTGTATGCCGCAATTTTTTTTTCCCGATGAGATTGGAACTACAAAAAATCTATGCATGCCCGATGGTTGTATGTTGTACATGGAGAAGGGTGATAAGGACGGGGAAACATGTCACTTATGTGGTGAGTCTTGGTAAAGGATAAAGAGGGTGGAACTGCGGTGGGTATGGAAGTGTTGTTGAATTCGAAGAAAAAGACACCGACTAAAGTTTTGTGGTATCTCCCTATGATTCTCTGGTTGAAGAAGTTATTTATGTGTAGAGAAGATGCAAAGTTGTTGCATTGACATGTGGAAAGGGTTTGACCAGTGGATGATGTGATAAGATATTCATTAGATGGTGAGCAGTTGAAGATAGCAGATTCCCTTTATTGGATCTGAACCCCGGCATTTGAGGTTAGGGATATCCACTGAAGGAATGAATCCATTTGGTAATATAAGTAGCACACATAGTTCTTGGCTTGTTATACCGGTGATCTACAATCTTCCTTCGTGGTTGACAATGAAACGTAAGTATGTGTTGTTATCTATGATAATTTTAGTACTAAGTAACCGGGTAGTGATATATATGTACCTTTTTCCTCTCGTCGATGATTTGTTGACTCTATTTAATGTTGATGTTCGAACATATGATAGAAGTGTGGAATATTTTCTAACACTGAAATCCTTATTGTTTTGCACCGTCAATGGTTTCCCAGCTTATGTGAATATGTATGGGTACTCGGGGAAATGGCACATTGCTTGATAGAGTGTGAGAATGAGACATATTTTTGTCAATTGAAACACGGGTGCAAAATAATTATTAGGCTCACATGAGGTTTCACCCAAGGGGGCATCCATGGCAATTGGCGAACAAAGGGTTCAATGGCAAGTGGAGAATAAGGAACAACATGTACTAGTAATTGGTGTCCATGTTTTTTAAATGGTTAAGATTTTTCCCAATGAATTTGCGAAAAATAAGCGAAAAACCTTTTTTGAAAGGAGTTGGAAGAAATGCTAAGACTTTTTAGACTATCGTATTGGGAGCATTTAGACGTCAGATATTTTCTTGACGTCATGCATATTGAGAAGAACGTCTGTGATTCTTTGGTTGGGACGTTGTTTAATACCCTAAGGAACACAAATGATGGCTTGAAGGCTCATCTTGACTTGGTGGAGATGGGAATTAATAAAAACCTTGGCCCAGTGACGTCCAGTAATGATTGTTTTTTATCCCCAGCTTGCTATTCTATGTCTCAATCGGAGAAGAAATCACTTTGTGAGATACTTAGTGGTGTGCAGGATCCATGTGCGTATTCGCCCAACATTAGTTCATGTGTGTCTGTTGCGCAGATGAAGTTGGTTAGTTTGTAGTCACATGATTGTCACAGCCTAATGCAGGAATTGAATGCCATTGCTATTTGGTCGTCACTTCCAAGCCATGTAAGACCGTGCATTATAAAGTTGTGCTTGTTTTTCAAGTCTATATGTTGCAAAAGAATTAGAATTGCAAAGTTGGATAGGTTGCAAGAAATGATTGTTGAAGTGATGTGCTAGATGGAAATGTATATTCCCCCCATTCTTTAACATTATAGTCCAATAATCTTTCATTTGGTGAGGGATATCAAATTGTGAGTTCATGTGCTTTTGAGATGGATTTACCCGTTCGAGAGGTACATGGAAATATTCAAGCATTTTGTGAAAAACCTTTATAGACCTAATGTGATTATTGTGCAGCGATGCATGGTAGAAGAGGTAATTGAGTTTTTTTTCTAGGGGTTCCAAATTCTAGACATCAAGGTTCAGTTATAGGTTTAAGGGGTTAGACAAGGCAATTTTTTTGCCTTAGTGCAAAAGATCTATGCATTGCGCATCTTTATGTTCTGCGGAACCATGAAGATGTTTTCCCATAAATCGGGATTCACATGGATAAAATAAGAGATGGGCATCCCAATTTCAATGAAGATAATGTCATACAATTACACAAAAACACCTTTGCATATAACATTACTACACGGTCACGTTGCCATCCAAGAACGTTATATGGTTGGCACGTGGACCATTGAGCACCGTCCTTTCGTATTGAGGTTACGACATCAACATGTTTACTTTTTGTTACAAAATAAATGAATGATAAGGGTGTCTCTGAAAATAGTGGAGTATCTCTCATGTTTGAGGCTTTACATGTTGGAAATGGAAGTGACAACATCCCCATTTATGATCAACAAGTGTTAGTTAGGGACAATTTCTGATATTTGGGAGCTTGACTATGTGATGACATGAGTTCTAGTTTTTAAATGTCAATGGACGGATTTTAACATAGAAGAAAAATGAGGAGTTTAGATTCACCCTCGTTGACAGAAGTTGTGAGGGTTGGAGGAAGACCCTTTCATAATAGCCTCACAATCCCATCAAGTTTTTTACATAAAATATTCTCTTAACTCGGTAGGAGATTGTGGTGGAATGGAAGATAGATTTTTTGAGAAATACAAAATGGAAGAAGTTATCAGGTTCGGTTAACATGATCTGATAGGTGGAATGGACGATGATATGTTGCTTGAGGAGGATGATCAGAGTTTGAATAATTTTGTAGGTCGAAGTGACCACAATGAAGGTATTTGTGTAGACATTCGAGAGAAGATAACCAAAAAAAAAGGAAGTCCAAAAAAATGTTGAAGAAAAGGAATCAAAAGTAGAGCATAAATGTGTAGGAGGTGCCAAGTGGGGGAAAAGGCTTTTCCCAATAGTTAGGAAGAACTTACGACTTTGGAAATCCTTTGGGAGTTATTGATTTTTATTGGGGGGGAGAGACGCTTGTTTCGCGACCAACTTCTTAGTGTAATGATATAATTTCGAATCTGTGAAATTTTAAATACATATAAGACCAGCCCACTGGGTGTGAAGAATGACGTGGGAGCGGGACGTTCCGTTTTACATGGTCCGTGTCGTTTCAAGTCACAAATGCAAAGACTAACCCACGGGGTGTGAAGAATAATGTGGGGCACAACAAGGTACTGAGCAAAAGGAGGATCAGACGAAGAGAAGCTCCAAACAACATATAGCGCGGATGACAAGGAGCAAAATGAAGACCCTATCGGCGGTCTGCGCTGGCACGAAGGAGAACGACCAGTGACGGAGGAGGTTCCCCGCACCAGTACGTCCAGCATGTCCCGCACCTGAACTTGTGGCCCACATAAGAACGACCAGCATGGTCCGTTCCAGGTCCGGCATCCTACGCCAGCACGGGCCGTGGCATGAGGCACGTCCAGCCCCAACTGCGGCTGCTAGGGTTTTTGGCCTATTTTGGGACTATTTTTTGGCCCAATTCCCTACTTCTATATATAGGAGTCTTTAGTCTTCTAGGGTTAAGTAAGTAGGCATAATGTAGATTTTATGTCTCCCTCCAGGTAGAAAGAAGATGAGAGCTCTCTCTCTAGAGTTCTTCTTCTCTTTTCTTTTCATTTATTTTATTTCCCTTATTTTCCTATATCTATGATATTCAACTTAATATTTTCCATGGATCTATTTTCGAGGGAGTAGTTTATTAAACTTGGGGTTGTATTTGTATTCATGATTTGATTTATGGCCTTTTGAGGCTTAGATTCTCCTATCTTAATTCCTATGAATATTTGTGATTTAACTTCTATGGAGATTTATGCTATGCTATTATTATGATGCATCCATACATGTATGCTAGTATAATATGACGTTAGATATCATTGCTATCTTGGGAGTGTTAGAATTATGGAGTAGGTTCAAGAACGCCGGTGAGATGATTGCATTCATGTTACCTTGATGAAATAACTTTGCATGTGTTAAACCATAATTGTAATTGGATAGTCGTGGCATATGAATTGCATGTTGGGCGGCCGATTTGGAAAATCCCAATGAGGGGAAACCCTTGGCTTACCCCGATAGATTGAGCATGATTGTCTATAGCAACTAGGGTTGTGCCGGCTTGGAGAAATCACAAAGCCGTGCCAACTTTAGAGCCCTCAAAAGAAATCAATTCCATTTTCCTCTCTAGGCCTAACGATTAAGATTCATTGTGGAGAGTCCGGGATGTAATGCCCTTACTTTCATAACTAACGGTTGTGACCTATACATGGCATTGCCCTTTTAGGCAGGCTTTGTCCCTCCAAGCGGAGGTGCATTAGCATTGAGAGTAAGGGATGTAGATGGTCTGCGGATGCACTGGATTAGAGCGCATCCCTAATCATGGAGACAGTGAGATAAGTATGTATTGGTGGTAGTACCTTGCGTGACAGACAAGGGAAATATCTGGCTATCTCCACACTATGTGACATAGGCATAAGATAAGTTTATATTCTTATACATGAATGAATCGAGGATAAAAGCCATTTTTCGATCATGTTATGTAAATACTCCCAAGTACTAGTTAATATAGTCTATTTCAGTGTTTGCATGCTAGTAGTTGATAGTTGAAAATCCCCCCCTTAATGGTTATTTTTACAACACTTGTTATTCCTAACACGTGGTCGGATTGACGACCCGACACAGTTTTGCGTAGCTAGTTTCTAGACTCATAACATCTCTATGGATGACCCCGGTACTTGCTACTATCTACTGTTATTGGGAGCATAGTAGTAGGAGAGTGCATCAGCCTGGATCATCGCATTTAGGATGTAAACATTCCTGGAATTAGCTGCTCATAAAAAATTCCTGGATGTAGCTGTTGGATCATCGCATTCCTGGATAACAAGGAATTGTTAACATTCCTGGATCATCACATTTAGGATGTAGCTGCTCATAAAAAATGGCCGAGACACTCACTTTTTCCACTCTTCTTTCTACTTTTTATTTTATGTTTCCTATTGAGTGTGTATAATTCTTTAATGAATTTAGCGTAGTTAGGAATATGTTTATAGAGTTCATGAATGGAAGACTTACCTCACATCTACGAAAGTAGATGTCTTTGGAGTCCTCCTCGGTCCGCTTTTCCTTCAAGGCTTCCGGAAATGGTGATTCCGGCTCATAGATAGGAAACTCCGTCCCTTTGGACTTCTTGTGTAGAGGGGATGAGGTTTCGTGATTTGATCCCGGCCTTGGCACGAAAGTCTCTTCCTTCACTTCTTCTCCTCCATTCCTCTTCTCATCGGCCATTTCACCGGCCTTCTTCTCCACATTTTCTTCCTCTTAAACCACCCATTCAACAACAACCGTGCCTTGGAGCTTGTTCACTTCTACCCCATCCTTCAATGAGATAGTACTGAAATTTGGACGAGGGTTGAGCTCTGGTTGAGAGGGAATTTTTCCTGAATCCCTAGCCTCCATTCGACTCAAGATTTGAGCCATTTGGCTCATTTGTGCCTCCAGATTTTTGATGCTAGAGTTGGTCTTCTCTTGGTGCTTTTCATTCTTGTCCGCACACATTGTCAACTTCCCAACAGCTTGCATGATCTCTTGGTTTGACATCCCCGAACTTTTGCCTTGATTATGGGCCTTATCACCAAACCTAGGGTATTTCGGTTGCGGTGGCCGGTACGATTGTTGAGGAGGGCGGTAAGGTTGAACATTTTGGCCGCCTTGTACATTCCCATAATGAAGGTTGGGATGCACTTGGTTGGCCGCTTTATAAGGACAGTTTTGATACCCTCCACCTCCTTGGTACCCTGGTTTTGGTACCCTTGGTCTCGTTGCCACCCCCTGGTACTCACTTCTTCCACATAGTCATCTTGCAAAGTGGGACATGCGTCCGTAGGATGCAGATAAGAACAAATATCTCAAGACTTGACATGAGGTTTTACCCCGGATTGAGTCATCAAGGATTTCACCATAGAAGTGAGATTAGACACTTGGTCTTTAAGTTTTTCATGATTGGAAGAAGTATTCGCATGGTTGGAGGTTTGCCTTCTCAAATCGGCCCTCGAGCTAAAGTTTCTTGATTCCTCGGCTAGCTTTTCATAAAGCTCCATAGCTTCCCTCGAGGATTTGTTTCCAAGAGAACCACCACATGCTCCCCTCACTAGCCATTGGTCTTGATCAAGAAGACCATTGTAGAAGTAGTAGACTTGATTCCCATATGAATAGCCATGGTATGGACAACTTGCGAGAAGTTTCTTGAACCTCTTCCAATAGTCGTAAAAAACTCATCATGCCATTGGATGATGTTACTAATATCCTTCTTCAAAATAACGGATTTTGAGGCCGGGAAGTACTTGGAGAGAAACTTTTTCTTCAACTCGATCCAAGAAGTAATGCTTCCGGGAGGAAGATAATGTGGCCGATCCCTTGCGATTTCTCGCAAGGAGAACGGAAAGACATTTAACATGTAGAAATCAAGAAGGTGCTTGTTTGGATCTTCTCCTTACCTACGTGAATCAACCCGGACTTCAATTCAAAATAGTCGTGAGCTCTAACCGCCGGATATGTGATGCACCTAGGTTGGTGCTCAAGATTGGGAGCCATAGCCTCCCACATCGGAAATTGCCTCACCGGGATGTTCCTCCCTTGAAGGGGAGGATGTTGAGGTAATTCTTCCGGAATCTCACCCTCTTGCTCCTCGTCATGATCCATCGAGGTAGAAGATGTAACAAAATGGTTACTAGGAAGATTGTTATTCACACTTTCCAACAAAAGCCTCCTAGCCCTTTTAAGGTTCAATTCCAACTCGGGGTCATAGTGTATGGGTTCTTATGAAGAGGATCGAATATGAACCATACACCAAGACCTCAAACAATACGTCCCCAAGCCAAACAAAGATTAAATAAAAACTAAATAAAATCAAACTAACAAATATTCACAACTAGCATATATTCATACACAAAATGCTCAAACACTTAAAAATATACGCCTTGTCCCTGGCAAGGGTGCCAAAATGAGGTCGTCACCGTACCTTTCAAAGATACTATTTTAAAGCCTTTTTTGCTTACCAACTACAACTAAGTAGAAAGTGGCAAGTCGGGGTCGTCCACAGAGACAGAGGATATTCCCAAGTGTTTGCTCATACAATGCTAAATATTACGCTAGATAACTAGATATACATACATATAAAAGCACA
>JAULKM010081288.1:0-11585 GCA_032355605.1 Rubia tinctorum
AAACCCCTTATGATGCAAACCTACCTAAATCTAGAAATCTTACAACAAAAAGATAACAAAAGAGATGTTAAATGCTTTGGAAAACACATGCATTTGACGTCTCATCACTAGTGGTGGTGGATTATATGTCCCAATGGGTCGAGGCCTAAGAGACAAAGAAAAATGATGCAGCAACCGTGATGAGTGTCTTCAAATCCAACATCTTCTCACTTTTCGGTATACCCCGAACCATATTTTGTGATAGAAGTACTCACTTTTTAAATAAAATAATGGGAGTCTTGCTAAAAATAATATGGAGTGACCCATAGGACATCCATTGCCTACCACCCACAAATAAATGACCAAGCATAAATATCCAATCGGGAAATCAAGACTATCCTTGAAAATATGGTGAATCTACTTATAAAGGATTAGAGTGCTTCATTAGATGATGAACTTTGGGCCTACCGGACCGCATACAAAATCTCCATAGACATGTCACCTTTCGAATTCTCTTTGGAAAGAGATGCCACCTCCGGGTTGAACTTGAGTTCAAAACACATTGGGCCGTTAAACGTTTAAATATGAACTTAAATGAAGCCGGGAAACATAGAGAGTTTCAAATAAATTTTTTTTAAGAATTTAGGCGCGACTCCTATGACACTGCACTAATTTACAGGGAAAAGACAAAAGCACAACATGATAAGAAAATAGTGAAGAATGACTTTTTTGTGGGAAAAAAATCCTTGTCTTCCAATCTCGGCCACTTACATTTCTAGGTAAATTATAGTCAAGGTGGGGAGGTTCATATATGGTGACCAAGGTATATGATCAAAGATCAATAGAGGTAAAAGATGAGGAGAATGACATCAAGTGGTTAGTCAATGGGCAAAGGTTAAAACCTTATTTAGAATGGGAAAATTTGGGAGTAGACAAGGAGGGAAATCCCCTCTTTAATGGGAAAATACAAGCATGCACTCTCCTATTACAAATATGTCGTGAGGACGACAATAAAGAAACGGTGTTTGCATTTTGTAATTAGTAGATTTTGATAATTTTGTGATAATTGGAGTACTACTATTGGTTTTTTTTAATGCAGGTATCCGTGCGATGAATTTCAAAAGGAGAAACAGAGTTGATTCTTCTGTGTTTTTAGACTTTTCCTCTCACATTAGCAATATGAATTGGGGAAATGCGTGAACTAAGTTTGGGGGAGGGTATGGAACACCTTCATGGTAGCATCTCCTTTGTTTATGTTGTAGCCTATGATGACTGTTTCTATGACTACTTTTTCCTTGTTTTTGGTTCTTTCCTTCATTAGGACTTGTGAACTTTTGGTTGTTTTTTTTATTTTTAGGTGTGAGGGCATATTTTTTAGTTTTTTTTGGAAATGTTTTGGGATGAAACTTTTGGTGATGTATTTTTTTCTTTTTCATGATCTTCATGTAGTACGAAGCCCAATTTTGGCGGCATTTTGTTCTGCACAAAAAAATTGAAAATTTTAACAAAAAATGGGGAAAAAACCCGACCAAGTTGAAAACCCGAAAGGTCAACTTTGGAAAAAAATGGGAAGAAAGCTCGGATAGGTTGACAGACCTAGGTAAAAATGAGAGGCTTGGCCCGACTAGGTTGGAAAACCTAGGAAAAATTGAGAGGTCATGTGGAAAAGGTGATGAGTGAGCTCAACATGTATGAATGCTAGGATGAAAACCTAAAAGGGTTCCTAGGCAAAATTAGAAAAATAGAGAGAAATCAGAAACATAATTTGAACATCTTTTGGCCATATTTGGTGGTTTCTTCATCAATATATCTTTGATTGTCTTCAGTGGAGTAAGCTATTTTAGCACTTATCTTTCTACTTTGCCTTTTTCCCTTTTTCTTTTATGTATTTTTGTTGGATAGGTCACTTTAGCATCTTTGGGGAAAGTGAGAGTTGTGAGATTCTTAAAATCTTTGGGGGAACTAGTGTAGTTTAGGAATTAGTTGAATACATTGGTTAATTCATCCCTGCATGCTACATTCCTCTTGGATATTTTCTCATTTTTGTTTACTCGAGGATGAGTAAAGGTTTAAGTGTGGGCGGATTTATGTGGACCTTTATGCATGCATTAACCAATGCATTCGGCACACTTATTGTCATATTTTCTTTAGTTTATTGCTAATTTTAGTTAGGTTTACACGACAAAGGGTTTAGACGACCATTATTGATTTTCTTGTCTAAATCCCGAGTTTTGTAGACTTAATTGAAAAAAGTGGACACTTTTGTATTCACGAGCACCCTAAATTATCCTTTGTGATCTTACAAGTAGGTTGCTCATGATTACTTTTTATCATCATTTTGTAAAAGGACATCCACAAGGGTGGTAGAAGATATTTGAAGGTCATCCGCATGCTACATTTCGATTAGATCTTTTCTTGTTTTCTTTACTTGAGGGCGAGTAAAGGTTTAAGTGTGGGGGGATTGATAATCATCATATAGTATGCATTAGCCGATGCATTTAACACATTTATTATCATCTTTTGTTTGGTTGATGGCTAGTTTTAGTTAGGTTTATACGACAAAGGGTTTAGATGATCATTATTGGTTTGCTTTTCTAAATTCTGAGTTTTGTTGACTTAATTAAAGCTAAGGGACACTTTGTATTCACGGGCACCTAAATCTTCCTCTTTGATCTCATTAGTAGGTTGCTCGTGGGTACTTTTTCATTATATTTTGTAACAGGTCATCCGCGAGGATGGTAGTAGATATTTGAAGGCCATTTGCAAATATGGTAGAAGATATCGAAGGTTATTCACAAGGATGAGAGTGGATTTAAGTCCACAGACTTCAAAGCGTGGTGGTAGATGAATTGGGAGCAAGAAAGGCGGATTTGAAGTTCAAGAAGGCCAAGTCCAAAATGAAGGAGTGGTGACCGCACAAGGTCAACACGAGGCCAAACCTAGCACAAACTATTCCACACTAAACGGCCAGTGTCAGGGGTATTTGGCACGACCCGTTCCAAGAAACATGAGCCGTGCCAATTACCAGCACGGACTGTGCCATTTCCGGCCAGCCATGCATCCAATGTCTTCTTTTCACTCTAAATTCTGCTAAGAATGGGCACAGACTATTCCATTTCACACAACCTGAGCCGTTTCAAGTCACTTGTGCCAAGCCCAGCCCATGGGGTGTGAAAAATGACGCGGTCCGTGCCAAGTTACTGAGGAAAATGAGGATATGGTCGATGACCCGAGCTAAACGACATGGGGTACAAATGAAAAGATAAAAATATAGCTTCAGCCAATGGCCCACATTAGTTGACACGGACCGTGCAAGCATGAAGCCAAAATTCCATGAAATGAACGACAGGCCGTGCTAGCCAGAGGCCACAGGGCAACCGTCCTGCGCTAGCACGAGGCTCCCCCGGCAGACAGGCCGTGCCAGGTGCTACCCCCCGTGTCGTTTACAGTTGCTAGGGTTTCGGGCCTATTTTTAGGCCCAATTTCTCTACTACTATATATAGATCAATGCCATTTAGGGTTGAAGTTTATGTTCATATTTTCTCTTCAAGAGTAGGCTAGAGAGAGAAAACACTATCTCTTCTCTCTGGATTTCGTCTATTTTCATATTTTTATTTATCTTTAGCCAAAAGTCATTGAATCCAATGAAATATTTGGGTTCAATTCTTCAGGAGTAGTTAATTTACTTGGGATAATATTTTTATTCATGTTTTTATGCTCATTTTGTGAGATTTCTAGATCTACCTATTTCTGTGTGTTTTGTGATTGTTATCTTTACTTGTTCTTATAGTTATTGTGAATTTCATGTCTGTCACACTTTGTTGGCACAATAGTAAGTCTACTTTCATGTTGTTGAACTATTGATACCCCCCGGAAGGAAACCTAGATGCGCTTGGGGTGACGATAATCCAGAACTGGGTATGTGCACGAAGGTTACCGTTGTTCATCGTCATGTTCGACCATGCTCAAGTTAGCCAACCAATGAGGTTCGAAGGGTTGCAGATAGAGATATATTAAGTAGAAAACTAGGATTATCTTATTAATCCTAGAGCCAACGACAAGACGCCTACTTCCTTTGCCTTTTTAGGCCTAGAGGTAGTGTGTTCGTGGTGTTCCGCCCATGACTTAATTGCACGGGGGAGAATTAGACCTGCATAATGAGCCATTGCCATTGTTGCACTCTCCTAGTTACGGAGGCAAGGCTGATTGAAGACTTTATACGTGTACCTCTATGTGACAGATAAGGGAAAGTTTTGACCATTGTCATCATATAACACAAACACTTAGATAGGGTTTAGTTATTTTATTTGATAAAATCTATGATCAAAATGACATTAATCATGTTACACAAATATTCCTCAAGTACTAGTTTATTATTGTGATTGCATGTTAGTAGTTGTTATTTGAAAATCCCCCCAATGATTGTTTTTACAACACTGTTTATTCCACACACATGGTCAGATTGACGAATCGATCACGGTTGTGTGTAGCTAGTTTTTGGTTTCCTAACAGCTCTATGGATGACCCATGTATTTTCCACTATCTACCATTTTTGGTAGTATAGTAATAGGAACGGGAGCAACATATAAATTTTATGTTTGACCCTTAAAACATAGAAAACCTCCTCTCGTGTATTTAACGACGCGTGGGAGGAGGCGGGTCAAATTTTGGCGCCGTTACCAGGCATGTTAGTTTAACAATGTAGTGATTAGCTTGCATAGCATGTTAGTAGAGTAACTAGTGTTGATTTTGTTTTTATTTGTTTTTGGTTGGTTGTTGAGCTTCTTTTGTTGGTATCCAGTTGCTTATGAATTTTCTGCTAGTTTTGTTCTTAGTTGGGTATTGTTCGCACCCTATTTATGGTACATACCCATACTAATAATTTGGAAGTCTTACATCGTCCAAAGAACTACACTGGTGGAAAGAAAAGAAGGAAAATGAGGCCTAGATAGGAGGTTTCACGGGAGCCGATTATTATGATTGGAGAAAGAAGAGAAATGACGTAGGACAGCCGCACTTTAAGGGAGTCAATGGCTCCAAACTTGGAGAATCAACCTCTCTGCATCATCTTCCTGCCCTTGCCACCCAACGTTACATATGAACTCAAGAGTGGGATGATTCATTGCTTGCCGACTTTTCATGGGATGGTCGGGGCAGATCCAAACAAGCATCTTTCGGAATTCCATTTAGTGTGTACCAATATAAAGCCAACTGGAGTCTCGGGGAAAGATTAAAATCTTAGGTCGTTTCCCTTCTCACTTAGGTATTCGACAAAAGATTGTTTGTATTATCTTCCTCCATGTTGCTTAAAATCATGGATGGGTAAGAAACGTTAATTTTTGGAAAAGTACTTCCCACCTTCAAAGTCTAAGGGGTTGAAGAAGCAACCGTCCAACATCTCTCAATTTTTTAATGAGTCAGTCTATGAGTATTAGGAATGATTCAAGAGATTTTTGGCAAGCTGTCCACATCATCCATTCAAGGAGAGAGACTTGGTTTACTATTTATTCAAAGGGTTGTGCGATGATGATATGCATATGGTGAATGCCCCTTGCAATGCTTGATTGCCAACAAGAGCCTTAGGGATGCAATGACACTCTTCGAAGAGATGGAAAATGACACAAGGCAATTTGGTACACGATCTTGGGTGAAGCCCATTCAGAAACCATCTCAATCCACTTAGTTAGAGGAGCAAGTCCAAGCTCTTTCTTCCATGATGAAATATTTCATGAAAAAGGGACTTCAACAAGCAAAATTATTTAGTGTTTTCAATCTTGATCATCACACGGATTCTTGTCCACAAGTGGCGGGGGATTTAAAAGAATTTAAGGCATTAGAGTTCAACAATGGAGGAAATAGGCCATTTATAGGGGCAGCAACAAGGGTTCTGGGGGAACTAAGGAGGAGAAAGACAAGACCCTTACGCAAACACCTTCAACCCGAGGTACCGAGATCATCCTAACTTTTATTTGCAAGAGTATAATCAACTGCAAGGGTAAAATTGAGGTGGGCAAGCTCCCCTTCAAACTTATCCAAGGGAAAGAGCCTTCCAACAACAACGCCTCACTCTACAAGTAAGACCGAGAGGAAATTCTTGATACAATCTCTCAATCGGCTAAGAAGCAATATTTCTTCGCGGAGCGCACAATGCGTGAGATTGAAGATCTCGGGATGAGGGCATTTTCAAGCATAAAATAATATTGAGATTCAAGTTAAGAAATTTGCCACCTCGGTAAGGCAACTTGAAGCCAAGGAGTCTGGCAAGCTTCCCTCCCAACCGGAGATCAATTTTAGTAATGTGAGCGTTTTGAAACTAAGAAGCGGAAATGAGGTGTGCGAGCCCAAGAGAGAGATCTTACAAGAGGATAACTTGATTGTAGAAATCAACGAAACCAACTTGGAGGAGTAAGAATTAGTTGTAGAGGATGAACCCGTCAAGGAACTTCCAACACCCAAGACGAGGGTGAAACTTCCACCACCTTTATCTGGTGCACTTAGGGGAATGCCAAAGGTGGCAACCAATGATGATCACGTTCTAAAGATCATCAATAAGGTTGAGGTTAGTGTCCCAATCTTAGACTTGATTGAGCATGTGCCTTCGTATGCTAAATTATTAACATTTTCGTGCACCAAAAAGAGGAACAAACCACTTAGGAAGGTAGGAAAGTTGAAAATAGGGGGAGTTTCCACTCTTAATCATAGGAAATTGCCTACAAAATGTGATGACCCCAGCATATTTTCAATTCCTATTTTTTTAGATGGTAAATTGGTGAAGAATGCTATGATTAATCTAGGAGCTTCTGTTAGTGTCACCCCTTCTTGAATATATGAGAACCTAGAAATAGGTGAACTAAAAGAAACTAGGGTGATTGTCCAAATGGCCGATTGTTCTCAAGCTAGTCCTCGGGGACTAGTTAAGAATGTTATGGTTTGAGTGGGCATTGGTGTTTCAGGCGGACTTCTATATCCTTGATGTTTCGCACGATGGTGGTGCACCCTCAATTTTATCAGGGAGACCTTTTATTAAAACATCAAGGACTAATATTGATGTTCATTCGGGAACACTAACCTTAGAGGATGACATGGATAAGGTTGGTTATGATATTCATAAATCTAAGCTTGATTCACCTAACCCCTCTCTTGTGTGTAAAGGCATAACTTTGCGTAAAAAAGATGCTCAACATGATAACTCTTGCATGACAGATACTGCCGATCGTCTTGATGTGACTCTTGACGATAGTGATGAAGATAGCCTAGTTCATGAGATTTTCGATGACTTTGAGAGTGATGAAAGAAATCCTACTTTGCACTTTAATTGTGATGATCATGTTGATGCGACTATTATCTTGAATGATAGTGATTTGTCTATCTTGGATTGCTTTTTATGCTTACTAACATGCAACGGTTAGTGGAGAGTGGCGAGGATGTAAAACACCCTCGACCACCTCTTAAACCCAAGGAAATAGCTAAGGTTCGACATTGGCTATGAATGTATATTCATTTTTCTTGGCGAACAAAGCGATCAAAGATAAGGATGACACATTGTGGAGACCTATTTACAAGGATGTCATCGGGAGTGGAGTTGCCGATGCTAACCCTAGAGACCCAACGGTAGGTTTTTTCAATTGAAGTGCATGAAAAGAAAAAAAACCGTAAGGACGACAATAAAAATACGATTCTCTTTCTTTATTTGCTTTTGATATCCTTTAGTAGATAGATTTTGCATGTTTTAGTGTGTGACAAAATTTTTTGGGAAGAACTCTTGTTGATTTTTAAATATGAGTTCGAGTCTCGTTATTTTTGAGTGAAAGGATGTAGGTCTTGTTAGGTGAAAAAGTTTCTTCGAAAAAAGGGAGGGAAAAGGAAAAAAAGGCACTATTCACAGGGGTAGCCTTGTGCCAAATCCCTTTAGTATGAGGGTGCCTCGTGCTGAAATCTGGCATGGCTTATTTCGCTTAGCACAGCCCGTGCTGGGCTATTGGCATGAAGGGTGCCTCGTGCTAGGCTCTGTGTAGCCGTGATTTTTGGGCCAAAAATTCATATTTTTGAAAATTTAAATTTTAAGCTAAAACATGAAATCTTTGGCTCATTAATTCAGCAAAACCTTTGTTTCCTTCAAGTGTTGGTGTAAATATTAAATCAACTCCCTTATTCATAAATAGATTGGTACTTTTGTCCCTCTCACTATCTAATTTCAAAAATATCGTCCTTATCTCACGTGTACCTCTTTTGAATCACATTTTTTTTTGAAAATAATGATCCATAGTACATTACCTCACCCATAGGATTGATTCAGCTCATTATAATCTCTAAAAAATAGTCACTCTCACTTCTCCCTGGTGAATCTCAAAATTCTGAGCCATTTTTCTCAAAAAGTTAGCTTTTTTGCTTCTTCTTGTGTGAATTCTTCATCTCTTGGCTTCAAATTCCAGGTAATCCTTTGTGCTCTATGTTTACTTGGTTTATTTAGCATGATGGTGATGTGATGAGGAGCTTTATACTTGAAAATATATTGAAGTTGCTTTCGGGAGAAAGTTTTGGGTTATTTGAGTGGTCTTGTGCTAAATTACGTGTAAGGGTAGGTGTATTGTCCTTGTGCTTTGCTGATATGATCTTCATTGATTGTGATAATTTAGAAGGGATGATTATTGATTGCATGATATTCTTTTTGAGATGCTATGATTATTCATTGGTTGATTGTTTAGAGAGAATGTTTCTTGATTAAATAGGCCTTATGTGAAGATAAAATGATTTGGAATGTTGTGGCTATTCACGAAGAAGTGTTCTTTTTGAATAAGTCTTGATGCACGCCCTTGATTATCCTTTCACTACCATCTTCTCTTGTTGTGAATAGGATGTCTCCAAAAAGATCTAGGTCGGAGAAAAGAACATCTTTTCGGGGTGACAAAGGGAAGAAGCCAGCCAAAGTTGTGAAACGAGAGCCAGCGACTACACTTCCTTCTAACCCCGCTCATGTCATTGATGAGTTCATGGGATCGACCACCATTTCCGAGAGTGCAGCCCGGAGGTGGAGGTACTTGACATTCCCGAAGCGAACCATATTGGAAATGAAGTTTGTTTGCATGGAGACTTTGGGAGCTCTAGGCCTACTCGAGCCCGTCACGTACTTGCTAAGCCGAATAGGCCTAGAAGGTTTCTTGGAAAAGCATTTGAAGACCTATATTTGGTGGACTTTGGAGTTCTTGGAAAAATTGGAGCAATCAAAAGATAGAGAGGGATGGAGGATCGGCCAATTTCACTTGGTTGATAAGGAGTACACTATGTCTCATTGGGACATTGCCCAAGCATTTGGGTAGAAGTACGGGAAAGAGGTTCTGAGGACACACCGACAAGGCCTTACATTTTCTTTGAGCAGTTTTTGGAGAATTCTTCCAGGCATCGAGAGGAAGCATCTTTGCATGAGCACGACGATTGTTCACCCGCGATGAAATATGTTCACCTATTATTGTCCATAGTTGTATTCTGCCATGGAGAGATCTCACAGTGTCCCAGTTCGGACATTCAAGTTATTTTGTCAATGACTCAGGAGAGGAATTTTGATCCCAACATGGTGGGATCTTTCGTGGAGGAGTGTATTTCCATAGGAGATAGAAAGGGTGGAATTATCTCTATGGTCGGCATGGTTGGCATTCTAGCTCAGCACTTTGGGCCATCCGGTCCCCTCTCTGTTTGCGGTGGCGAATTTGGATTGTTCGGGAACACGGTATATAATGGAAAAACTTGCAATGACGTATATGGTAGCCACTACGACCTTGGGCGACCATTTTGTATGGTTGTATAGCGGTTCCACGGTGTGAAATTTTATGATTCTCCCTTAGCCGGAGTGTACAATTATCGATCAAGATACAATTTTGGAGGATCTTTTCCTAGCTCCAGATTGGAGGTTTGAGAAGGATTTTAACCAAATCCTCTTAAACCCAGATATAGATGTTGAGAATATTGACAACGATATTCCATCTAGGCACTTACCTACCCGCACTTACCTACCCGTAGACTTCCTTGATAAATTCTGTAATTTTGGGGAACAACTCTCTAGTTCTACCCAACTTGTACGGAATATCAGTAAAGTGGTAGGCTGGATGAGCTTACAATTGGAGGATTTTGGGACATGGCTAGGCTCTATGGAGGCACACTTGGGGGTCTAGGCTAGACTCCATCGTACGGGAGATGACGGAGAAATTTTCCATTGTAGATGGGAGGTCGGATGTCCAAGAAGAGGTCATCAAGCAAGTTCTTGAAAGGCTTCACATTTTGAAGCTCGATAGTTTTTGGGGTGTCATTCCTATCGAGAGGCATGAGATGCGTCAAGAAGAAAAGCAGAGGAGGAGCGAGACTCGACACTTGAGAAGGGATCCTTTGGGGTCACATGAGTGACTTTCACTACTTCTCTTTCTCTCACTTATGGTTTATATTGATTCATTGGATTGGGGACAATGCATAGTTTCAGAGTGGGGGAGGGAGTAGTGAAACACTTAGGAGTTTTCATCTCGGGATTCCTTTGTGTTTTTGGTGTTGTTTTGTTTGGTAGCTTTTTAGTGTTATCTTTGATCTTGGGAAGTTTGGTAGAAACTTTGGTGGTGTAATCTTTAGGGTTCTATCACTTTGTTTTTGGTATGTTTTGGGATGAATATTTTTGGTGGTGTAATTTTTTGATTTTCATGATCTTTTGTAATATAACGCCCAACTTTGGGGCATTTTGTGCAACACAAAATTTGAAAATTTGAAAAAAATAAAATAATATATACCTGGCTAAGTTGGAAATCCAAAAGGGAAACTAAGGCAAAAATGGAAAGAAAATCTTGGATTGGTCGAAAGGCCAAGGTAAAAATGAGAGGCTAGGCCCGACTAAGTTAGAAAAATTAGGCAAAAATGAGAGGTCGTGTGGAAAAAAGTGAGATGGTGAGCTCAACATGTGTGAAAGCTAGGATGAAAACCCGATAGGGCTCTTAGGAAAAATGAGAGAAATTAAGAGAAATGGAACCTAACTTGGGGATCTTGTGGCATTATCCTTGGTTGTAACTACGTCGAGAATCTTGAGTTATCCTTAGTTACAACCAAGTTGAGGATCGTTTGGATTATCCTTGGTTGTTTTTTCAACAACTCTTGGATTCCTCTTTTGGCGGACTATTCGGTGGAGTGAGCTAGTTCAACACTTATCGTTTTTATGCCAACCTTTTTCTTCACAATATTTTGGGTGTTTAGGTTACTCTAGCATCTTCGGGGAGTGTGAGAGTTGTGAGATTCTCACATGTTTGGGGGGAAATATGGTAGCTTGGGAATAAATTGAATGCATTGTCTAACTTATCTCTGCATGCTACATTTCGCTTAAATATTTTCTTGTTTTTGTTTACTCAAGGACAATTAAAGGTTTAAGTGTATGGGGATTGATGTGCACCATATAGCATGCGTTAGCCGATGCATTTAACACATTTATTATCATCTTTTGTTTGGTTGATTGCTAGTTTTAGTTAGGTTTACATGACAAATTGTTTAGACGACCATTAATGGTTTTCTTGTCTAAATCCTGAGTTTTGTAGACTTAATTGAAGCTAATGGATACTTTTTATTCACGAGCACCTAGATCT
>JAULKM010081299.1:0-11585 GCA_032355605.1 Rubia tinctorum
GAAATAAGCCACTAGTTGGCTTAATGTGGATTTCAAAGCATCAATATCTCTTTGTTGACTACTAGATGCAAAATCAATCTTCAGTGGTCGAGGTTTGACAAAGATGTCCCTATGTGTAGCGAGCATGCCGACACTCTGTTCCCAACCCGGATGTCCTTTCTTGTTTAGTACAACCCCCAGTATGCCTTCTTTCCATCTTCTATGAACTCGCCAGACTTCTTTTTTCATTTTAAGTCTTCCTATAAAATTAACAATAAACAATCTCACTTGCTCGAATTTTGTCTTAAACAAGCATTCATATCATATGGACTAAACCAAATGCAAATGCAAAACTTACGATTTGTTTGGCCACCAACTCCAAATCTTTGGTGTGGAACTTACCCTTCTTCTTCGCACACCCTTTGTATCCCTTTAGCCATTTCTCAAATTGGGGAACCTCATCGGGCGTGGGATATTCTGCAGTTGCCCTTGCTTCCTCTTCCATCATTCATGGTCCAATTTATCAAAGAGTCTTGCCTCAAACAGTTTCTTCATGATTATTCTTGTAGCTAGGGCAAAACCTCCAAGACTCATTGTATGGCGCATCTTGTTTCATCTAGCAAGCTTACTTTATCTATCCCTTAAACCTTGTAAAAATGATTAGACCGAAGGGTTCAGAATAAAAATCAACAACGAGAACTGACTTAGAAAGACAATTCCCCTGTATTTGACCGACCTAGCAATTTAGTCGGTCATGAAGTCATACTGGTCGATTGATAAATCTGTGAAGTCGCAGACATTGTCAGACAAAATCAGTGCTTGAACATAGTTTATCTACGATGTCGCACGCTAATCGAAAGCACCGATATACAACCTGATTACTTTGGTGCGACATGGCATGTTCACCTAGTGTTACTTAATATTTTTAATTGGATGGACCTTCACGATTCTAAATCACTAACAAGCATACATAACACACACATTCGACGATATGAATGAAACTATACTCATCCATAAGCATGTTTATCCTACAATAAAATGCATGCATATAATTGAGAACATGTGCCCATTGTGTTAATGTTTTAAAGCATGTTCATGTAAATTCCTTACCGATTGTTCATCCACTAGTTTTCTTGCAATGAAACACTTCCTACTAGATTCACTTATAAAGGGATGCTTAATTATTGGGTTGCAATTCTTCTTCCTTTCGAACACGTAATCCCTTGCCAATTTGCTTTTGAAATCTCTCCATTTTCACCAAAGCGCCGTATGGTCTTCTTTTTCAATCTTTCCATATCATCACATTTAATGTCGAAGGCATACTACATGGCCCTCCATAGTTTGTCCTTGTAAGTATTTTCAACACGAGGTCACGACTCATACAAGAATATATCTACCTTTGTCCTAGCAATCAAACCTATGTAACTAGACCACCAATGTTTTTCCTCGCATATGGAATTTCCGATGTGATCAAAATTCATAGGACATTTCTTGCCCTTTTCCACCTTGTTAATCAATTTCTTGTATATTGCCCTATCTCGACCTTGCCTGTGTCTTTTCGAGGCATTCAAATCCCTTCTTCTTTGGGTCATTTCCTTTTATCGAGGTTAACAAGTACACCTAAAAAATGTTTTCATGAGACAAATCTTAGGCAAAAGGAAATTGTGGAATTGAATAACTTAATGTTATTTCCATATTAAATCACCTACATGAAGAAGTTGAATCATGTTGTAGACCATATACACATAGAAAAATGACATCTTTAAAGAAACTATAGCACCCTACATGTATATATAGTCCACAATGTACAAGAAAGTTAATAAAAAGTAAGGCACATAACAATAAAAAAATACTCATTCAATAATACATCCCAAGCAATGTAGCCACGTTGACATTAGGATTATCAAGTTGAAGAGATGGAAACTTACCACTATTTCTATTCATTGAATCCCCACCCTTATTATCACTATTTGTTGATGAAGAACTTTGGGGACTTTGAAGGTGAAGGGTACTATTTCAGGCTATAAATGTGTTTTAAAAAAATTAGGATTTTTTACCAAGTATGGTGCATATAGCTATTCTCCCGCCAATACAACAACGTCGCACATGTCACACGACATATCATTCCCTAGTAAAATCATGTATACCTTTGGGTAAAAAATGGCTCAATAGGCCCATTCCATATGAATGAACGATGTTGCAACTAACTCGTTCTAACCTCGGGATATGCAATAAACCTAGCGATGTCGGTGATGCCAATGTTCATTGGCATCTCCTGGGCCTGTCCATGGACCTAATGGCCCAATCCCCTTGAATAATAGACGTCACCAACTATTCTTCCTCCACTTGCTAAAAAATAGGCATCATGCGACTTCGCATTTTAGGTTTTAATTCATTTTTAAAATATACCATGAGGACCAAAACCAAAAAAATTATTAGGTACTTAGTGTTGCCATTTTCACCCTACTATTTTGTAACGGTAATGCGCAAGTCAGGTTTGAACATGACACATTTGAATGGTTATGATTGTTAAACTCATGTACATTCCGTACCGATGTTTTCCGAGGCCATAGCCTAAGATGATGTAGCGATTACTCACTCCTTTCCTTATACAACCCCGAACAGTTAACCTGAAGAAGTGAGTTGTCTACATGGATGAGGGTTTGGCAATAAATTTTTCAAGGGCCAAGTTTGTTGAAGGTTGGTGATTGTGTTTGATGTTCTTGTTCTTGCCATCACTAAATCAGGTCTTTCAACTAAATAAGTTTTCCTATTTGTATACAGTAATAACCAGTGAGATTTGACTAGTGTAGGTTACACACTGGCAGGTTCCACTTCTCATATTTTTGGAACCAAGTTTAGTAGCCGATGTTCTTCTAGGCCTAACGTAGTCAACTCTTTCAATTAAACAATGGTTTAGGGTTTAATTTTATTTCAATATACCATTGTGATCCTAATATGGTTTAAGGAAAGAAATGATAGTCATTCTCACACTAGTCCTACATGTAGCAGGGTCATTCATCATGAACTGTTTTACTATAAACCCCATGAACTAACAACATCATTACACGTGCGAGGGTACGTTTTACTGTTACCCTTTCGATGGTTAAGATTGGTTGTGCCTATTCATAGCCTCCTTTATCCGATGCCTTATTGTATCCAATTTAAGCAATTACTTCATATTTTAATTACAGGAGGATGATTAGTCAACCCTACTACCAGAGTCGAGTTCCGAGCGCTGCCCCATCGTAAGCCCTAATAACATCTCTACTTGTATATGCATGGCAATCCTTTTCATCCCATTACTAGTCAAGCATCTTACATAAGTACATGTTTGACCAACACATGTTCAATTAGGCAAAATTGAATAAACCCGGCCATAGTCATAGTAAATATAAACTTGTTTCCAAAACTGTTATAATTAATTGTACCTCGTAATACTCTATCCATGCTATTTAGCTTGGGCCTAGCATCTGGGCTCACATAAATTCATTTTGGGCTAAAAGCCCAAAAGACATATGCGACGTAACTTGAATGTCGTATACGTGTTAGTCCTAATGACATGCTTAAGCGAAATTGGATAATGTAATCTACACCCACTAATGTCCAATCCCATTTTCTCACAACCGCATGGTTGGTTGTTGTAATGGGCCCAGGCCCATTTACGACTGACATCACAAACATATCAGTCATCCTATGATCTTGTCGACTTAGTGACTGAATTAAAAGATAGACAATTCATATTCCCTTAGAATTAGCCCGTAAAAATGATGGGAACCCACAATATTTCCCTTTCCCATTATGTATGTTCAGCGACGTCGCATTTGTTTTGTTTAAGTTGTCGGCATTTGCAAAATAGGATGTGACTTTGCATTGTTCATTAAAACAACACCGTACGCAGCCCAATATATAAAGTTCTCAGACCAACCACATCACATTCTCATACCTCGACATCGAATCCAAATTGCTGGTCCAGGAAAAAATGGTCTAACTAAAAACTGTCCAAAACCGTTAAAACATCAATAAACCGCCCATCTTTCTATATAATCTCCCACATTCTTGTTCAACTAATCTCGGTTGCATTGAGTTCGAAGGGTACCCCTCAAAAACCCTATCCAAGGTAACTATTTCTTACCGCAATTATGTACTTGTGTTTGTTTGCTTTCATTCAATTATTTACATCCTATTACGTTCCTTCCAGTTCATCAAGATTTAATGCGGTTTTTGATTGAGTCTTTCGTCATTACTTAGTTTTTGGGTTTCATTTTTTAGGTTCCGGTACTGACATTTTAGGCTTAAGGGCAATGTATGGTTTTGTTTCTGCATGAAACATGTCGTGCTTGATGTTAAAGTAGTTGTGCTTAAACCTTGTGCTTATTTACTTAGGTTTCATTGGTTTTTAGGACCACTCGGGTACCCTTCGCACACATTTTTGTCTAAATCGATATAATCTGCGACTTCGCAGATGATATATCAAGCTTGATGAAAGTTCTGCGAAGTACTTCTGATGTCATTCAAAAGTTAAATACAGTCAATTTACAGTCTATCCGACTAACCTTCTCTCATTTTATTGTTCAATAGACGTCTCCAGTGAAGCAAATCGCAAAAAGGGCCAAGGGACAGAAAGATGGAGCAAATACCTCCCGCTCCAAATAAGCGAGAACCTTTGACCAACCTCCGCCGCCTACATATGATAAAAAATGCTTCTTGTCTGAGGAAAATAAGAAACGTTATTCAATTATGAGGAACAAAAGGGTGAAGGAGTTCATATGCATGTGGCCTGAGGACGTGGAACCCCTAAACTTGGATGTTTTCCTAGAGCCATTCAAACCTTCGAGGATGGTTAGGTTGATTTGGCTCGACAAGACAACCTACAAGATGAAGGTGAAGGAGTTGTACGTTAATTTTGAGCGTCTATCCAACATGAACTACACAAAAAAAGTGAATGGCGTAACCATGCAGCTGACGACGAAGGTGATCAACGAGGCAATTGGTTACACCATTAGAGGAGATGATCAGCCCCCGGTTGTCCCTGATGAAAGTATATCGCAGGGACTCTTGGCCTCCTAGAGCCAAAGAGAATGATCCAGAAGGGGCTCTCGACCCCAACCGTATAGTCGAGTGGTACTTAAAGATTGACGTGAGCAACACGCCAATTGCCACGAGATCTGTCAATATTGATGTACTTGAGCTTGAGGAGAGGATGATGTACAACATCACTGTGCAAATTCTTGTACCGATCGGACAACTTTTTGAGTGCACTATCAACGACACCATGTTGTACTACCACATCATGGAGAAGAAGGTTGTCGACCCCGGTTACATCATCATCAATGAGATACACACGAAATCCCAGGCTCCAAAGAGTTGCACCCTGCCCTATGGCAACGTTATCATTGCCCTCTTAAAGACCTAGAGGCACGAGTATAGACTACAGCTGAGTTCTGGGCACTCGGTGGAAATTCAGTTATTTGCAAAAATGGGCAAGGTTAAAAATGGTAATGCTAAAGGCGCGTCCATTTGGGGGCAAATGCACGGTTATGGGGTCATGATGATCAAACGGTTGTGACGGTTCGGTAAGGCTAAGCCGTGGGAAGACCCGACCATTGGTTCCAAGTGATGCGAAATTTCAGGAGGCTGGTTCCATGAAAATAGGGACTGAAGCCTTAGCTGTTTGGATGAAAGGTAGCGTCTAACCGATGATTCTTTGTTGGTGCAGCCTTGGTGCATGTTGATGCATCTTTGGTGCGCGTTGAAGCATCTTTGGCGCAGCTTGAAGGCATTTGTCAAATTCGTGGTTTCTAATCAGCTGAGGTTATGGCGATGCCTTGGAAAATATTACTATGTACTGGGCTGCATCCAGACGGATAACATAGGCAGGGGGCCTAGTGTCAGGAAAACTGGACGTGCTAGGCAGCATCCTAACGGATAACATAGGTCGAGGGCCTAGTGTGGATTAAACTGGGTGTGAAGCATCCAAACGAAAGGCACATGTCTAGGATCGAGTATGCCAAGTGAAGGAACCCGGTCTGGGACCTTGTGTTCGAGATTAAAGATAACAGTTGAGCTTGATTCATTGTTGGTGTGGCCTTGGTGCATGTTGAGGCATCTTTGGTGCATGTTGAGGCATCTTTGGTGCGTGTTGAAGCATCATTGGTGCGGCTAAAGCATGAAACGGTGGAGCACGACACAAAGATGTGAAACGATGGGAACCTTTGATGGTTAGATGCGAGAAGGTGGGATCCTTGATGGGAAACCGTTAAGGGGTGTGAGCTGAAAGGCTAAGAGGCACGAGTATGGACCGGATGAGTGCTGGCCACTCGGTGGTAATTTGGTTATTTGCAAAAATGGTCAAGGATGAAAATAGTGATGCAAAAGGCGCAAAGAGACGCGTCCGTTCGAGGCAGGTGCACGATTATGAGGTCATGATGATCAAACGGTTGTGACCGTTTGGTAAGGCTAACGGTTTCGCGCGACCTTGGTCCATGTTCATGCATCTTTGGTGCGTGTTAAGGCAACTTTGGAGCTGTTAAAGCATGAAATGGTGAAGCATGGTGCAATGATGTGAAACGATAGGAACCTTTGGCGGTTAGACGCGAGAAGGTGGGATCTTTGGCGGGGCACGTTGATGCATCTTTGATGGAGCACGTTGATGCATCTTTGGTGTGTGTTGAGGCATCTTTGTCGCGGCTAAAGCATGAAACGATGTGAGATGCTTAACGGTGGGATCCTTGGTGCATGTTTGGAGCATGACGCACAGTTATGGGGCCGGAACGATCACAAACGGTCGTGGCCGTTCGATAAGGCTAACAGTTTGGTGTAACCTTGGTGCACATTGATGCATCGTTGGTGCGCATTGAGGCATCTTTGACGAGGCTAAATCATGAAATGGTGTGAGATGCTTAACGTTGGGATCCTTGGTGCATGTTCGGAGGATGGCACACGGCGTGCTTTGGGGCAGGAACGGTAAAAAACGGCTGTCACCATTCATTAAGGCTAACAGTTTGGTACAGTTTGGTGCGGCCTCGGTGCACGTTGATGCATCGCTGGTGCATGTTGAGGTATCTTTAGCGCGGCTAAAGCATGAAACAGTGTGAGATGCTTAACGGTGGGATCCTTGGTGCATGTTCGGAGCATGACGCACGGTTATGGGGCCGGAACGGTTACAAACGGATGTGACCATTCGGTAAGGCTAATGGTTTGGTGGGGCCTTGGTGCATGTTGATACATCTTTAGTGCGTGTTGAGGCATCTTTGGTGCGGCTAAACATGAAACTATGTGAGATGCTTAACGGTGGGATCCTTGGTGCATGTTCGAAGCATGGCACACGGTTATGGGGCCAGAACGGTCACAAACGGCTATGGCCATTTGGTAAGGCTAACGGTTTGGTGCGACCTTGGTGCACATTGATACATCGTTGATGTGTGTTGAGGCATCTTTTGCGAGGCTAAAGCATGAAACGGTGTGAGATGCTTAACAGTGGGATCCTTGGTGCATGTTCGGAGCATGACATACGGTTATGAGGCCGGAACGGTTACAAATGACTGTGTCCGTTCGGTAAGGCTAATGGTTTGGTGCGGCCTCGGTGCATGTTGATGCATCTTGGGTGCGTGTTGAGACATCTTTGGCACAGCTAAAACATGAAATGGTGGAGCATGGCACAAAGACGTGACACGATGGGAGCCTTTGGCAGTTAGATGCTAGAAGGTGGGATCCTTGGTAGCTAAAATGGGCAAGGCTGAAAATGGTGATGCTAAAGGCGCGAAGAGACGCGTCCGTCCGGGGCAGGCACACGGTTATGGGGCCGAAACGGTCTCAAACGATTGTGACCGTTCGGTAAGGCTAAAAGTTTGGCGCGACCTTGGTGCACGTTGAGGCATCCTTGGTGTGTGTTGAGGCATCTTTCATGCGGCTAAAGCATGAAACAGTGTGAGATGCTTAACAGTGGGATCCTTGGTGCATGTTTGGAGCATGACACACGGTTATGGGGCCGGAACGGTCACAAACTACTATGACCGTTCAGTAAGGTTAATGGTTTAGATGCATCTTTGGTGCGTGTTGAGACATCATTGGTGCATGTTGAGGCATCATTGGCGCGGCTAAAGCATGAAGCCGTGTGAGATGCTTAACGGTTGGATCCATGGTGCATGTTTGGAGCATTGGGCATAATTATGGGGCCGAAATGGTCAAAAATGGTTGTAACCATTCAGTAAGGCTAACAGTTTGGTGCGGCCTTGGTGCACGTTGATGCATCGTTGGTGCGTGTTGAGGCATCTTTGGCTCAGCTAAAACATGAAACAGTGTGAGATGCTTAACAGTCGGATCCTTGTTGCATGTTCAGAGCATGACACACAGTTAAGGGGCCAGAACGGTCACAAACAGTTGTGACTGTTCGGTAAGGCTCTAACAGTTTGGTGCCACCTTGGTGCACGTGGATGCATCGTTGGTGCGTGTTGAGGCATCTTTGGCGAGGCTAAAGCATGAAATAGTGTGAGATGCTTAACGGTGGGATCCTTGGTGCATGGTTGTAACATGACGCACGATTATGGGGCTGGAACGGTCACAAATGACTGTGGCCGTTCGGTAAGGCTAATGGTTTGGTGTGTCCTTGGTGCACGTTGATGCATCATTGGTGCGTGTTGAGGCATCTTTGGCCTAGCTAAAGCATGAAACGGTGTGAGATGCTTAACGGTGGGATCCTTGATCCATCTTCGGAGCATGATGCACGGTTATGGGACCGGAACGGTCAGAAACGACTGTGTCCATTCGGTAAGACTAACGGTTTGGTGCTACCTTGGTGCATGTTGATGTATCTTTGGTGCGTGTTGAGGCATCATTGACGCAGCTAAAGCATGAAATGGTGGAGCATGGTGCAAAGATGTGAAACGATGGGAGCCTTCGACAGTTAGATTCTAGAAGGTGGGATCCTTGGAAGCTAAAATGGGCAAGGCTGAAAATGGTGATGCTAAAGGTGCAAAAAGATGCGTCCGTCCGAGGCAAGCACACGGTGAATGGTATCAAATGGTTGTGACTATTCGGTAAGGATAACGGTTTGGCGTGGGCTTGGTGCATGTTCATGCATCTTTGGTGCGTGTTGGGGCAACTTTGGCACGACTAAAGCGTGAAACGGTGAAGCACGACGCAAAGATGTGAAACTATGGGAACCTTTGGAAGTTAGATGCAAGAAGGTGGTATCCTTGGCAGGAAACCCTTAAGGTGTGTGAGGTGAAAGGCTAAGAGGCATGAGTATGGACCGGCTGAGTGCTAGGCACTCGGTGGGAATTTAGTTATTGGTAAAAACCGACAAGGCTGAAAATGGTAAGGCTAACGGTTTGATGGGGCCTTGGTGCACGTTGATGCATCTTTGGAGCGTGTTGAGGCATCTTTGGTACGGCTAAAGCATGAAACAGTGTGAGATGCTTAACGGTGAGATCCTTGGTGCATGTTTAGAGCATGCTGCAAAGTTATTGGACCAAAATAGCCACAAACGGCTGTGGCCGTTCGGTAAGGCTAACAGTTTGGTGTGACCTTGGTGCACGTTGATGCATCGTTGGTGCGCATTGAGGCACCTTTGGCGAGGCTAAAGCATGAAATAGTGTGAGACGCTTAATGGTGGGATTCATGGTGCATGTTCGGAGCATAGCGCACGACTTGCTTTGGGGCCAGAATGGTCACAAACGGCTGTCACCGTTTGGTAAGGCTAACAGTTTAGTGAGGCCTTGGTTCACGTTGATGCATCGTTGGTGCGTGTTGAGGCATCTTTAGCGCTGCTAAAGCATGAAACGGTGTGAGATGCTTAACGGTGAGATCCTTGGTGCATGTTCAAAGTATGATACACGGTTATGGGGTCGGAACGGTCATAAATGGATATGACCGTTGGGTAAGGCAAACGGTTTGGTGAGGTCTTGGTACATGTTGATGCATCTTTGGTGCGTGTTGAGGTATCTTTGGCGCGACTAAAGCATGAAACAGTGTGAGATGCTTAACGGTGGGATCCTTTGTGCATGTTCGGAGCATGGCGCACGGTTCTGGGTCCGGAACAATCACAAACGGATGTGGCCGTTTGGTAAGACTAATGGTTTGGTGCGACCTTGGTGCACGTTGATGCATCATTGGTGCGTGTTGAAGCATATTTGGCTCGGCTAAAGCATGAAACAGTGTGAGATGCTTAACGGTAGGACCTTTGGTGTATGTTCGGAGCATGACAGACAGTTATATGGCCGGAATGGTCAGAAACGACTGTGTCCGTTGGTAAGGTTAATGGTTTGGTGTGGCCTTGGTGCATGTTGATGCACTATTGGTGCGTGTTGAGGCATCTTTGGTGTGGCTAAAGCATGAAACAGTGGAGCATGGCGCAAAGATGTGAAACAATGGGAGCCTTTGATGGTTAGACACTAGAAGATGGGATCATTGGAGGCAAAAATGGGCATGGCTAAAAACGGTGATGCTAAAGGTGTAAGGAGAAGCATCCGTCCGGGGCAGACGCACGGTTATGGGGCCGGAACGGTCTCAAACAGTTGTGACCTTTCGTTAAGACTAACGGTTTGACGCAACCTTGGTGCACGTTGAGGCAGAACTACAGTTGTGCATATAAACTGTAGTTTTGGAATTTCTTCAAATGTCATTGTACCTGGCACCTGTGATTACTTCCGTACAATATATAGGGAGAGTGAGCTCCTCAAGGTCCCTTTTCCCTCACTCTCCCTAGAGACTGATGATGGTTCCTTATAGGATCTCGGAGGCCTCCAACTGTGTCTTGGTCTTGGCACCTGACCTATCGGTCGGGCCTCGGACCTCTGGCCTCGATCGGGCCCTACTAAAATTTTCCATTTTATGGAAATTGAACGATCCGTGTACGTTTGAGTCACCGTACGGTGTCCTGGACTGATAAGATCATTTTTGAGTACGGATGAAGTGGAAGATTTTCACATTCTACGGAGCATTAACAACTCGTGCATCTTCGAGCCATCGACGGACTCCACTAGGTGGTACGGGTTGCATGGGTTGTTTTTGTATATGGATGAATGTGTGAGCAGTGTTTGGATAACATGTTTCGGTTGAATCCCTGTCTCGTGCAGCAAAGATCGCACATGCATTCTTCTTCATTTTAGGCACAAGTGCGGATAGCCTTGGCCGTCTCATGGTCTCCTGTGTTGCATACCTACATGATGGAATTTGCTCGACAACGTTGCCACGTTCGCCCAATGCCACCCCGATCGGTGGTTGCGGGTGAACAACGAAGTAAGATTCGTGATTCCCGACGCATGTCCTGGACATTGTTGTCGAGGCCCATGTTTCTTCGTTTGTGCTGTGGGATTTGGAAAATGCCGGGAGCACTGGGTCCTTCACCTCTATCTGCCTGCACGACCCTAAAACATCCAAACGACGTTCGACGGTGCGCTGGCCTAACCGCCAGGTGCCTCGATGTTCGTGAGGAATGCTACTTGGTTTATCTTGCCAGTAGTCATATGCTTGTCTCATAGATTAAACCATGCATGTGTAAGTATAAACAAATTCAGACTGTGAAAATGCGAATGGCTCATTAAATCAGTTATAGTTTGTTTGATGGTATCTTGCTACTCGGATAACCGTAGTAATTCTAGAGC
>JAULKM010081310.1:0-11584 GCA_032355605.1 Rubia tinctorum
TAATAAACACTATAAGAGTCGACTTTATTAACCATGCTATCATGTATAAATTTAAATGATAAAAGCATGTAAAATATAACTAGCACTTGCATGAAATTGTTTTTCCTTTAAGTAATCATGCATGGTTTCTTTAGTTTTGGATTTCAACATGACGATCACATATGCAATTTCGAGAATGATTTGCTTATCGGCATAAAGCATGCTTCTACAAAGAGACATGCTGATGTTATTATTTTAAGTGAAAATGTACTTCTAACATTAATGGTTGATGATACAGCCAGTCTTGCCTTGTGGATGCTCCACCACAGTTTGTGAGACTCTGCCCTGTAGGCTGCTGGCATGCCTTACTTTGGTTGTGCGATGCACTCAAGCTCTGGGCTATGCTGAACCTTGCTGTTGCACCGGATATTAACCCTTAGTGCCTTATGAAGATGGTAAAGTAATGAATATTATTACTCTTCCTCCTCTTTTTTTCTAATGAAATCGGTGTTCCTCTCTTTCTTTTTCCTTATCTTCTTTTTCCTTCCTCTGCTCTTTTCGATCTGCTTCCTTCTTTTTCTTTTTCTTTCTCTCATTTCTTTTCTTCCTTTTTCTGACTTACTTTTCCTTTTTCTAACTTGCTTTTCCCCTTTTCGGCATGTTTCTTGCTTTTATTTTTTCTCTTTTCCTTTTCTTTTCTCTTTAGTTTCTTCCTTTTCTTCAACATGTTTCTTCATTTTTTATTTTTTTCTTTGCTTTTTTTATTTTCTTCCTTCCCTAGCCTATTTCTTCTTTGTGAGCGGTATTTCTTACGTCTTCTCAATTTTCTCTGGTATCGTCTCGTGACATCGGCCTCGCCGGAAAGCTTAATCTAGCGCCGAGAGACTTCTTCTTATGCCGAGGAACTCTTGACTCGCCGGAGAAGGCGATGTCTAAAGAATCATTATTAATGAGCTTTTCCCGTCGATGGAGAGTATGGGGAACTTACCCACCTGATTCGCCGGTGGATCAAAGAAGGTTGCTCGACGCCATGGTGCGATGCACGAACTAGTTGTTGTTGTAGTTGCTTCCGGAAAATCTGCGTCCCATCGGCAATGGTGAGCGCTCATCCAAGCTTGCTGGATCTGCCGCAGCATTGTGCCAACATCGACCCGATGGATCTCCAGAGAGGGTCGCTCGCTGGTAGCGTTGGATCGTCGACATGGACGCCTGTTTGGGAAGATTCCTGAGTGGACTCGGCGGGTTGACATGGTCAAATCATCTGTCCTGGCCACTGAGTTGACCCAATGAGTTGCTCTAAGTCGGCTCACTGAGTTGGGTTGACTCATCAGATTGAGTCTGCTCGCTGAGCTGGGTCGCTCTCCATTATGATTCCATTTTTTCCTTTTGCAAAATTGCTCTGCTACTCTCTTTTCTTTTTCAAAAAATAGATGAGACACTTAGGTCTGTAGATAGGATATGTTCTTCCCTTCTAAAAAATGTATATATTAAATTTGCTTGATAAATACATTTGCTTAGCTCTGTGCAGATGCTTTTGACCTAGCTTGTGTGCAGGTTTTCTTGAGCAACATCTGTTAGAGATGCGTGGGGGCTTGATGTCAGATCCCCACAGATGGCGTCAATGATAATGTTTAATTTTTTTGTGGGCCTGGTCTGGAGCAGGTTGTCCTTGGACTGTTGATGCTGCAGGAGCAGCTCTGATAGGGACTTCGTAAAGGCCTCGTTCCGACATAATTTCGGTGAAGATGGGTGCCTGTAAAAGAACATGAGTCACTCAGGGCAGGGCAGTGTTTAACCGCACCCGTTCTGATGCCTAAATCAGGTCAGAGAAGTGGGTGTAGAGAAGATGGGGATATAGTATTGTGGAGGCTGTAGTGAACATACCTCTGCTGATAGATTTGCTTGTCCTTTTATAGTTGTAGGGTTATGCCCTTATTATGCTAGATATTGGGTCTTTGGTCCTGATTGAATAGAAATATGTCTTCCAGCCCATACTTTATCGCTGACCAAGCCGGAAAGCTCAGGGAGATTAATGAAGTGGGTAGTTGAGCTGGGAGAGCACGCCATCAAATATGCCCCAAGAAGAGCAATTAAGGGGCATATTTAATGGAAGATTTTCTAGCAAAGATGCCAAAGGAGGAAAAGATAAAAGGTGTTGTAGTAGAAGGAGGGCCTCAGCCTGTGAGTTAGGGTGAAAAAAAGGGTACATGCAAATGGAAGTTGTACGTAGATAGATCATCTGGAGTGGAGGGAGCAGGCGCGGGCCTGGTAATATCATACCTGGAAGGATTTGAGTCGACCTATGCTCTACGCTTCAAGTTTCAAGCCTCAAACAATGAAGTTGTGTACAAGGAACTGATTGCGGGCATGGAAATAGCCAGGAAATTGGGAGTAAAATAGTTGCAGGCCTATGGAGATTCGATGTTTGTAGCCAACCGGTATAACGGATAGTATGCTGCCAAGGAGCTGGCAATGATGAAATACATGGACAAAGTCAAAAGCCTAGCGGCCGAGTTTGAAGAGTTTGATGTTACCAGGGTCCCAAGATCTTAAAACACCAGGGCGGATTCGTCGAGCAAGTTGGCCTCCTCAACTAACCCACACTTAACCAAGACTATGTTGGTTGAGGAGCTAGCCTTCAGGTCAATAGATGCAAGATAAGTGTCGGAGGTACAGGGATCAACGCCCGATTGGATGACCCTTCTCCGCAAATACCTGGAGTAGGAGGAGCTGTTGAAAGAGGAAAAGGAAGAAAGAGCAATAAAATGAAAGTCGTTACAGTATGTTGTCAGAAACGGGTTGTTGTACAAGAGGGGCTACATAGAGTCATGGATCAGATGTGCAGGTTCAGAGCTTGCAGAACTAATTCTCAGGGAAATTCACGAAGAAAGTTGTTGCAGTCATCAGGGAGCAAGGACAATAGTGCTGCGGGCAGTAAGAGAAGGATACTATTGGCCAACCATGAGGGCAAATTCAGAAAAGATGGCCAAAGAATGTCGCAGGTGTCAGGAACAAGTGAAAATGCAGAGGCTTCTGGCAGAGCGAATGACCAGCATAAGGTCAACCTAGCCCTTCACAAAATGGGAATCGATATCGCAAGACCATTCCTAGACGCTGTAGGGAGAAAGAGATTTTTACTTGTGACAATTGATTACTTCACGAAATGGGTTAAGGCTTAGATCGTAGCAAGCATAACAGGAAGAAGAATAACAACTTTTTCTTGGAAGAGCATAGTGTGCAGGTTCGGCATCCTGCAAGTGATTGTAAGTGACAATGGAAAACAGTTTGCTCATGAACCTTTCAGGTCATGGTGCTCAAAATTGAACATAAGGCAACAGTTCACCTCTGTAGCCCACCCGTAGGCAAATGGGAAAATGGAAGTGACAAACACAAAGATTGTTCAAGGGATTAAAAGGAGGCTGGGATAAGCCAAAGGAGAGTGGGAAGAAGAATTAATAAGTGTGTTGTGGGTATACAGGACTACGCCAAGAACCGCTACAGGAGAATCGCAGTACAGGTTGTGTTTCTAACAGAGGAGATAATTCCCCCAGAAGTAGCAGCGCCAAGTAGGAGAGTAGCAGAACCATTGAACCAGGAAGAAAATGGAGAAGTTTTCAGGGAGAGCTTGGAGGCCCTGGGTGAACTCAGGGAGAAGGTAGCACTGAAGGAAGTAGCATACAAATCCTGGATGGAACAACATTACAACAGCAGGGTGCAGGTAAGATCCTTGAAAGTGGGGGACTTAGCATTAAGAAAGAATGAAAAAAATCGAGCCCAGGGTTAGAAGAAGCTAGATGTTGTATGGGAGAGCCCATACAAGGTGACTGAGGTACTGGGAAAATGAGCATACAAAATGGAGACGATGGATGGAAGAACAATTCCCAGGACCTGGAACATAGCTAACCTGAGGGGGTACTATGCTTAAAGCAATTTTAAATTTATATACTTATGATAACTGCTTTTGGGCTGTATAATATGACGGGTAGGCGAGATGGGGTTCCTGAAAGGATCAAATTTGTTGAAAGCCTGTGAAAGGGGGAATGATCCCGAGGAAACCCCGATCTACGTCCCCACTTTCTTTTTTGTGTAATGCTTGTAATAATTGCAGGATAAAAAAGGAAAATAAATCTCCAGCCGTACCCAGCACCGGAGAAAGACCCAATTTGGCCTAATGTTTCCGCGATGGTGCAAACTGTCAGCGCAAAGTGCAGGCCGAATCTCAAAGGGGCTAAGGAAAATGAATCTCCGGTCGCACCCAACGCTGGAAAAAAACCTGATTCAAGTTTAAGTTGCCTCACTGGCGGAAACTGCCAGCACAAACTGTAGGCTGAATCTTTAAGGGGATAAGGAAAATGAATCTTCTGCAGCACCCAGCGCATGAGAAATGCCTGATTCATGCTAAAGTTGCCATGCTGGCAGTTTGCAGGTTGAATCTCAAAGGGGCTAAGGAAAATGAATCTTCGGCCGCACCCATCGCTGGAGAAAGGCCAGATTCAAGCGAAAGTTACCTCGCTGGTGCAAACTGCAAACGCAAACTGAATCTCAAAGGGGCTAAGGAAAATGAATCTCCAGCCACATCCAACGCCGAAGAAAGGCCCAATTTAAGATAAATTTGTTGCGTTGGCGCAAACTGTTATCGCAAAGTGTATGTCAAATCTCAAAGGGTCTAAGGAAGATGAATCTCCGGCCGCACCCAGCACCGGAGAAAGGCCAAATTCAAACTAAAGTTGTCGCACTGGCACACATTGCCTGCACAAAGTGCAGGGCAAATCTCAAAGTGGCTAAAGAAAGTGAATCTTCGGCCGCACCCAGTGTCGGAGAAAGGCCAATGCCAGAGCCGGAGAAGCATTAGTCGGAACATTAGTTAAAGCCTAGATGTTGGCCTAACAGCCAGCACATTAGCAAGCCAGGTTACCCAAGACAAAGATCACAAAACTCTGACAATAATTGATGTCGGAGTAGAGGTGCTGCATAAAGGGCCTGGAGCAGATCTACGGGAAGAAGAGTCGTTCTCAAACAGAGGTGAAAAGGGGATTGCTGAAGCAGGACGGATTGCCAAAGGCAGGCTGGGACCTCCTCTGTAATGATAGCGCATGGAGGCAGGCTGGGATCTACCCCACTATCCTCTCTTCTTCTCTGCAACCTACGACGAGCCCTCTTCAGAGCATGCTTATTCTCGTTGACTCAGTGTCGGAGACATTGATCGCCTTTGCATGTTGGTCAATGACGCTAGCCGCGCCATCAGCATGGAACGCTGGAAGGCTGCTTCCAACCCGGCGAGGGAGCCTTGACAGGTCCCCAAGGAAGGCAGCCACAGACATTTCTGCAAAAAGAAAAGAAGAAAAATCAGCAGGTTGTAAAAAAGAAAAATAAATGATGACTAAAAAAGAAAAATAAGAAGAGGGCAGCACACAGAGTTAATAATCCAGCCAAAGTAATACCGCTCATATCAGCGAGACCCTCCCTGGGAGAAATAGTATCTGGGAAATATGGCAGGCCGATAGCACGGAGGGTGGAATCACGTAAGAGGTGGTCCCACCTGACACTCACGAACTCAAGGCAGGAAATAGATGGTTGCAGAGAAAATACATTTAACAGCAGTAGGACGAGAGCCCCGCCCCTTTTCCAGCCCGGAGGGGTAAGTGACCCTCTCCTCCTTAGCAGGGCCCAGTACGAGGTCCTCGTCAACAAAGATGAACCGCCTCTTCCACTCAATGCGAGTGGGAAGACCAGTCATCAACTTGACCCCATCCTGCCAAAACATCAAGAAAGTCCAGTCCGGGGGCATCCTAGCGGAGTGACAAAAAAACACAGAACAGAGTAACAGGAGATTGGATACGAAGAAGGCGACATAAGACCTCAAAGCCTAAGACAACCCTAACAGAATTTGGGGGAAGGTCAGTTAGGCCTAACTCGTAAAAGACCAAAACAGCCTGAAAAAAGGGAGAAAGAGGGAACTTGAGACAGCACTGCTCAAGAGTCTTGAGATAGACAGCAACCATGCTCGCGGGCATGTCTAGGATTGTTTAGCTGACTCTAGGAAGAATAATATGATCACGGATGTTATTAAAAATGATGTTTTGTGCGTTGAAGACGGCCTCTACGACATGGAGAGCCGCCTGGAACTCAGGGTTAGTGGTATCGCAGTATAAATATTCCTTGGGGAGATCGACGGTGGAAACCATGGCAATAAAATAAAATGACGGAAAAAAGGAAGATAGGAGATGGCAGAAAGGGTACCGGGAAGAAGGTCAAAAGTCGCCAAAGAACCAAAAAGCCGGGGTAAAATACACAGACGGAATCGCAGAGAGAGGAAGCTGTGAAAGGAAAATGATGAAGAATATGAAAAGGTAAAAAGAAAAAGAAAGATAAAATAGACAAAGGCAGTTAATTCCCTCGACAGACGGGCGAAAAAAAGTAATAATAACCGACTTGGAAGAGAGCAAAGAATACTCAACCAGCGTGCAAAAAACTGTTAGAACGGGACACGTGGCGGATATCCAGACAGGTAGTGTAACCGTCAATGGGTGCATTAATAAAAAAGAGATCATGCGTTGGCGGGCGGTTTCAAAAACCAAAAAGAACCGCCAAAATGCCCAGGAAATACCGAAGTAGCTCCCAGGGACGCTACTTGCTCCCAGGAACACTACTTACTCCCGGGGACGCTACCTGCTCCCTGGTAGTTACAGTTTAAAGGCATGAAAAGCCAGGCTCCGACACATTCATTGACTTGCATGTCCATCTACCTGTTCAGGCCATTGACCGGGGGGACTTGATAATGTATGGTCCTAATGGTCCAGTAATTAGAAAAAAGGCAGGAACATGCAACTGTAAACCTAGGGACGCAACCTGGGCGTGAGGTCAAGCAGGTAGCATTTTGACGGGCGCTGATGGGATAGCTCCAGTCCCATCGCCACCAAACCACATATAACGAGGAAGAGTGTAAGACATGAGGTAAGATTTTCCAATCAGTCTACTATTAATTTAGATACGCTTCTACATGGCTTCAATGACTAACGGGAGCGTTGGAGCAGGCACGGCTCTGGCCCCGCCTGCCTGACCTCTCTCTGCTTGTCTTGTATGTTCATGTGCATATTGGGCTGGTGTGGATCATCGCTGAACATACTACAAATTTTTGTATTAACACTAAAATTCAATAACTTGTATACAGATCAAATTTAGATGAATTTTTTAAAAAAAACCCTAAGGAATGAAGAAATGGGGATTCTCACATCAGGATAAAAGACGTGGCGGTGGATGGACCAATTGAGAGTGTCCTTTAGAGCTCGTTGGTGCAGAATCCAGAACTTCTCCTTCTATGTTGCTCTCTTCACCATGTACGCGAGGAATTTGGACGCCGAATCAAAAAAAAGGAAGAAGAAGAACATGACGTGGTTAAGGAAAAAATAAAATCAACACGGCTTTTTTTAGTGTCGTAGGATAAAAAAAGTGAATGGTTGAGATTATATTGATTAACAAAAAATGGTTCCCAATAAATTTTTAAAATATATTAATTTTTAGTTTTTTAATTCAAAAAATTCACACTACAATTAGTATATTACTATAGTTTTTTCTATAAATATTGATTTATTTTAAATTTAATATATATTTTAATAATGTTATCAATAAAAACTATGACGTTCCTTTAATGTTCAAATCCCAATAGGTGACGTGATCCTCTATAATAGCGCATAAATAAGCGATCAATATTTTTTCCTGCTATTCCCGTCAAATCAATAAAGACAAGAAAAAAGAAAAAAATCAAAATCAATTCAAATAAGGTTAAGTACGGTTTCACCTGATGTCGCTAGAGTTTTCGTTGCAATTTCGGGTCACCCGACATCAGGTACACCTTTACCCAGCATCGGGTGAGAGAACCTATTAACTTTGGTTTTTTTCCAATAGAAGTCAAAAGACATCTTTTAACTTCAATTATTTTAAAACCAAAGTAAAAAGAACTTTTCACTTCGATTTTTCTAATAACCAAAGTTAAAATTTCTTTTAACTTCGGTTACTAGCACAACCAAAGTCAATGAGGTGAGGTTAAAACCCTATTTTGTAGTAGTGGTTAGACCTACTGCAACACTTTTTACATGTATTACCTTAGGCGATGTTGGAATAGATCTAACGCAAAACTTTTCGAGATTTAGGTAACATTTTTCATATGTTTAAGCAACATTTTATAAACTATTGAAACATTATAATAAATGTTGTTAGAATAGTGTTACTTTAGATTTATTTTGTAGTAGTGATTAGTTTAAACCAAGGGTTAATTTTTTTTCGCGGTCAATTTATATCGTATTTTAAACATATTTGAAATATAATTTTGTAGTAGATTAGAGGGTTATTTGTAAAGGAATCGACATTTTATCAATTAAAATATTAGGATAATATCACGTGTTTTTGTATTCTAATTCTTTTATTTTACGAAGTGTTTTGACATCCTTTGGAAGACCTCCCATGATCGGGTCAGTGTTGAAGTTTTCGATGTCGAAGAGATAACAATAATGTGGAGAGAAGGCCATTTTCCTTTTAAAAAAAATGGTAGAAGCTTACCAGATTGTCCTTCGCGGGCCGTGAACAAGGGCTGGCAGCCCACCCACCCTTTCTTCTCCATTTTTAAGGACTATAACACTCATCCCTTTCCCCATTAATGAACACAAACTTTTACTCTCAAAACCGTAGTTTTCACTTACTTCTTGTCAATTATAAATATTTTTACCGTGGTTTTTTGCTCTTCTGTTATGAGTTTTATTAATCTAGGCCAAATACGCTTTTGGGAGCAACTGGTAAGCATTTCTAGTATGAATTTGTGAGATTTGATTTATCCTATTTTGAGCTATTGATTATCAATTACATGTTTGTGCATTATTTTGTGATTAATATATGATTTAGACTAGGATGGTCAACTAGTTTATGATTGTAATAGATTATTTTCTAAAGTTTTGGTCAAACCATAAAAACTTTGTTTCTGTGTCGATGTGATTATTATTGATTGATGTTAGGTTGTCATTAGGGGTGAAAATTAATTATAATTGATGAAATACTTAAGTTTAGAATGAATTTGAATGGATTTGCCCAATTATCGATGTGGCACACTAATAACGCCTAGTATGAAGGTCGATTCCTCATAGTCATTGTTAGAAAATATAATTTTGCTATTTTTATGTTTCTCGCTTGTAGGAAACTGTGTTAGTTGTGTTGGGTCTGCATGTTTATTGCTGACTTTGGGGTATTCTATGACGCCAATCATCTGGAGTGATCCGAGGGTAAGTGTTATTGTTTGGCACCGATTGCTCATTCGAGCTATAACCGATGAGAGGTGACAGATGCCTTCACTCAAAAGGTGTTGACAAGCTCTACACAATATGTGGTCAATACATGATAACAGAAAATTGTTTGATGATCAGAGAATATCTAGAAATATAAATCAATTGCACCCAAAAATTGTTATAATCTTATTTACATCCTTTGAGCTAGTTTATCGTATGGCGAGTTATTCCTGGAATTCGCCGGATCAATAAAAGTTGGCATGTGATTTCCCCGAGTTGCAGTGGGAAGATTAAGGGAACTTGGAGCACCATATAACTCCTGATTTCAGGAAGTTATTGGGACAAAGTGTTATGGAGGGTGAAGTGTTAGGAAATATGAACTAGTCAAAGATGGTGAGTAAATATGACCTAGTCAAAAATTGTATTATTATGATAGAAGATCTCTAGTAATCTAACCAAAAGTTGTATTGTTCTGATAGAAAATCTCGTAGTACCTATGTACATTTCATTTAAAATAATTTTCAATTCGTGTTCGGATTAAAAGGCTCAATTCCTTAAATGAATACTCTATTTTCAGTAAAAACTAGTTTCATTTTATTAGATGAAAATAGGATAATCCAGTAATTATTTACTTAGGCTAATCAAAGACTAGGTTTTGACACTATAAACAATGCAAGTGAACCACGAGACAACAATTTCACCTATAAATAGGGATACCTTATTTCATAAATTTCACATCAGAAAAAAGGAAAATTTTCCCAAAAAAGTTCTTGTACTTGGCCAATATATCAAGAGGTCCACGTTTCAAATTCGAAACACTAGTCTACTTAAGGAGTCTGACGGTGATATCTTCGTCTTTGACATCGATCTCTTCGGAGAGGAGGAATCTTGGGAGTTATTTCCCGAGCTCTAAAATGATAATATCCCCAAGATGATCAAGAATGAGGATTCAGAAGTTTTTCCTGTCCATAAGAAGCTGCGCCATCATGAAAGCAGTGCAATGGTCGAGCAGAATTGTCGTGGCCTCAACGTGCAAGTTCTTGGGGCTACGCTCCTGATTATCAGAAGCACGAGCCGGTGTAAGGAGAGAATGATTCTGGTGTGTTTATGGCTAGATATACCACCGAGATCTCAAATTATCAAGAAATTTATTAATATTCCCATATTCATCGAGAGTATAGTGCGAGTTGTTGTTCGAATATCCCTGATCACTAGGATGATTGAGGGAATTTGAAGCAGTATCTGTCTCCAGAATTCATGGCGGTGTTGAATGAAAGTGGTATGGAGAGTTCTTCTTTGAATTCACTGGATCAAGAAAATTTGACATGTGATTCCCCCATGTTGTAGTGAGAAGATCAAGGGAATTTGGAGCACCACATCACTCCCGATTTCAGGAAGTTATTGGGATAAAGTTTTACGGAGGGTGAAGTGTTAGGAAACATGAACTAGTCAAAGATGGTGAGTCAATATGTCTAGTAAAAATTGTATTGTTAAGATTGAAGATCTCTAGTTAGCTAGCCAAAAATTGTATTTTAATGATATAAAATATCGTAGTACAGTTGTACATTTCTCAATAAAACAAATAATGTTAAATCAAACGATGTCATCTAAAAAAACTCAATTCATGGTCAGATTAAAAGGTTCAATTCCACTAATTCAATACCCCGTCCGCTGTAGTTTCATTTTATTAGATGAAAATTGGATAATCCAGTAATTATTTACTTAGGCCAATCATAGACCAGGTTTTGACGCAGTCAACGATGTAAGTAAACCACGGGACTACAATTTCATCTATAAATAAGGTTGTCTTATTTCAAAATTTTTGCATCAGAAAAAAGAAAACTTTTTCCAAAAACAATTCTTGTACTTTGCCAAGATATGAAAAGGTCCGCATTTCAATTCTGACCCACTAATCTACTCAAGGAGTCCGACGGTGATCTCTTCGTCTCTAAGATCAATCTCTTTAGGAAGGAGGAATCTTGGAGTTATTCTCGAGTTCTACAACGTTAATATTCCCAAGATAATCAAGAACAAGGATTCAGAAGTTTGTCTCGGACATAAGAAGTGGTGCCATCATTAAAGCAGTACAATGGCTACACAAGGTTATCGCGTTCAGAATCCTCATCGTGCGGGTTCTTGGGGCTATGCTCCTGATTGTCCAAAGTAGGGGTGTTCATGGGTCGGGGCGGGTCAGCTGACCCAGCCCAAATTGACCCAAAATTTTGGGCCAAATGGGTCGGGTCGGGTCGGGTCAAAATTCCCATAGGTTAGGGTCTGGTCGGGTCGGGTCGGACTGGGTCGTGGGCCGACCCAAATCGACCCAAATTGACCAA
>JAULKM010081321.1:0-11584 GCA_032355605.1 Rubia tinctorum
CCGGTCTGGTGAAACTGAGATAAAGAAGCCTCCCAATTAACCTCCGATAAACACCTGGATCAGACAAAAGTGGAGAGCTGTCATCATCTTTCCAAGTGAGAGGAAGAGGTGTGGCAGCAGGTGTTGATTGAGCTAGGCCACAGTCATGGATGATGTTAAGAACATATTTATTCGGACTGAGGAAAAACCAGCAGGAGATCGTGCAAGTTCGATTCTAAGGAAGAACTTGGCATCCTGAAGATCCTTGATGATGAAGGCCTCATGAAGGGAGGACTTAACCTGGTTGATATCATGTAGAGAATCCCCAAACAGCAGTACATCATCCACATAAACTATGATAGCCAGAAATGATTGAGACTTGATTCTGTGGAAAAGGCAATAGTCATGTGGGGATTGAGAGAAACCAAGAGAAAGCAGGTGGCCTATAAACCTTTTGTTCCATTGTCTTGAAGCCTGTTTGAGCCCATATAGACTCTTTTTAAGTCTGCAAACTAAATCTGGTGAGGGTAGTGGATAACCAGGTGGAGGGATCATGTATACTGTTTCATCAAGATTGACATGCAAGAAAGCATTATTGATGTCAATTTGATGTATAAACCAAGACATGGAAGCAACAAGAGCCAGTAATAACCTGATAGTCACTGTCTTAGCAACTGGAGAAAAAACTTCAAAATAATCAACACCCTCAAGCTGACTGTATCCTTTGGCAACTAAGCTGGCTTTGTGTCTAGCCACAGTTCCATCAGGGTTGCATTTCACCTTGTATACCCATTTAGACCCCACGGCTCTTTTACCTTGAGGAAGGGAAACAAGATCCTATGTTTGATAGTGGTAATAGTGCGCAGGTATGAGGTATAGGTTGGGGTGAAACATGGAATAGATGATGGATCAATGAGTGAACTTAGTATGAAATCTTTGGTCCAAGCTGGAGGTTTTCTGATCCTAGGTGGTAGAGAAGTGTGATCTGAAAACTGAGTGAGAGAATTAGAAGTAGCAGAATCAGTGAGAGGGGAAGTATGTGATTCAGGTGGAAAAGGGATTGTGTGATCTGGAATAGGAGTGGATAATTTAGAAGGTAAAGGAGAAGATAGATCAGGAGATGTATCACATGGATAAGGAAAAGAACTGGGAATAGTATGATCAAGATGGATTAGATTGGGTGAAGATTGGTCACAGGGCAACAAATTAGATAAGTTCTTATAAGGAAAATGATCCTCAAAGAACTAAACATCTCTAGAGACTATAACCTTCTTGTTTGTGAGATCAAAAAACTTATAGCCCTTCTGAACTGGAGGATAACCTAGGAAGACACAAGGATAAGCTCTAGAGCTGAACATATTTTTATGAGGAGAATTATTTGTTGCAAATGCTAAACACCCAAAGACTCTGAGATTGGCATAATCAGGTGGTTTACCTGATAGATATTTAGAAGGAGACTTCCAGTCAAGAACTGCAGAAGGGAGTCTATTAATAAGATATGTTGTTGTCAGTATGGCATCCCCCCAGAAATGTTTAGGTAGGTAAGAATGAAAAAGGATTGCTCTAGAGACTTGAAGCAGATGTTTGTGTTTTCTTTCTACTATGCCATTTTTTTTGGGACTATATGCACATGATCTTTGATGAACTATTCCCAGATCAGTGAAAAGAGCAAAACACTCAGAATTAAGGAACTCTGTCCCATTATCTGACCTGATGACTTTGACAGTTAGATCAAATTGATTCCTTATCATAGCAAAAAAGGTTTTGAGGATGTAAGATGTTTGGTCCTTTGCTTTGATCAGAAATGTCCAAGTACTTCTACTAAGATCTTCAACCACAGTGAGAAAGTATTTGGAACCATTATGACTGTGTACTTTATAAGGTCCCATAAATCAACATGTATGAGATCAAAGAGCTTTTCAGATGCTGTAACACTATAAGGAAAAAGGAAGTCTATGTTGTTTGGCTAATGGACAAATGAAGCAAGGAAATTGCTTGGATACAGAGTCAGTATCAATATTCAATCTGAGCATTACATTTTTAGATGGATGGCCTAACCTATAGTGCCAGTTCAATTTAGAATCTGAAACAAAATCTGCCAAATACACTCTAGACTTTTGAGAAACAAGAGAGACACAATTGTCCTTAACCACTTAATCTATAAAACTAGCATTGAAAGACTTCTTTGTCAGCAGAAACAGTCCATTGGATTCTTCTGCTACTACAAGAACATACTTAGTCTTGTGGTCTTGCAGTAAACCAAAAGAACCAAAGAAATGTGTGTCAACTAGTGAGACCTTAGCTAGCTTATGGACATATATAAGATTGCACTTGAACTCAGGAATACACAGAACATTGGGAAGGATTAGACTAGGATGAACAACCATAGAACCTATAGACTAAGCTTGTTTGGTTGAGTGATCAGGCATATAAACAGGAATATTTGTAACAGTCCGAATATGGTTAGATAGGTATTTGGGGGAGGTACACATGTGGCTTGTGGAACCACTATCCAATATCCATGAGTCACATTCAAACAGAAAGTCATTACCACAAGAGTGTGTGAAATCAGTACCTGAAAAATCCTGGTAGTCTGCAAAACTTACTGATTGGGAACCTGAGCTTGGTTGATCAATCTTAGCCTTTACCTTCATTAATCTATCTACCTGTATCTGTAAATTGGCCATCATTTCCTGGATGTTCAATTCAGTAGTATCCAAAGGAGAATCCTGCAATTCCACAGCTCCATGAGCCACCTGAGTGCCCAAGAGCTTGTTCCTCACTGAAGTGTCTCTGCTGCCTTCCCACCAATCTGGATAACCATGTAGTTTAAAACAGGTGTCCTTCAGATGACCTAATGCACCACAATAATCACATTTTAAATCTGGCCTCTTCACTGTCCTCTTAACTGCAGCATCTCTGCATGCAGCAGTTGGTTTTTCATAACTTTCCCTCTGATAGTTTCCTCTAACTGGTCTGAAACTTTTGACAGCCATGGCTGATTTTCTCTGGATATCCTGATACTCCTCATGAACACTGTTTTGTTTTTCAACTTTGCTAATCATATAATAAGCCATAGATATTGATGGCAGAGGATCCATCACCAGAATTTGATTGCAGACAGAGGCATACTCAGAGTTTAGGCCTATTATGAACTGATGTAGTTTATCATCATCATCATGCTCAATGAATGACTTAAAAACACCACAATCACAGAATTTCCTAGGCCTAAAACAAGCATATTCATCCCATAGACCCTTTAACTCAGTAAAATAAGCAGCAACAGATTTGTTTCCCTGCTTAATATTGGTTAGATCTCTTTTAAGCTGATTCAACATAGGGACATTGCTCTCCCCAAATCTCTCTTTCAAATCATTCCATAAACTAAGAGCATTGGTTGAAAACATAAATCCTCTGGCTATCTTTTTGCTCATAGAGTTTAAAATCCAAGAGATAAGCATGGCATTTACCTTTCTCCACTGATTGAAAGTTGGATCATCCAGATCTGGAGCCTTGATTTCTCCATTGATAAACCCTAACTTGTCTCTTGTATCCAAAGCGATCATCATACTCCTACTCCAAGTGATGTAATTTGTTTCATCCAACAGCTCTGCAACAAGCACCAAAGCTGAATGATCTGAGTTATGCAGAAACAAAGGATCAGATGAACCATATTTGCTTGCTTCTTCGTTGTGCCTGGTGTTTGAAAGCTGATTTGGTCCAATCGAACCAGAACCGTCATTGCTTGAACTCGATGCCATGAAATTTCAACAAAACTCAAGAGATTGAGACCAGAAATCAATCAAAATAACAAGAACGTATGGTCCTGCTCTGATACCATGAAAATTTTGCACAAAAAATACTAAAAACTGATCAAAGACAGTTTCATATTCAGAGAGAGAAGCAAGAAAAATGCTCAAGATGAGAAGTTTATTTTTCTATTCTGTTACACGAAAAATGAGAATGCTCATCCACAACTTGTATTGTATCCTTGTTGTTGAAAAATAACAGATAACCAACCAGCCAATAGAGTAATTACAAGCGGCTTTGAATAAACAAAATAAAAAACTACTAAGCTCTATCGAGCTCTACTAAAACTGCTGCCGCCAAATTTAAACTTCAAACCTCTCATCCAGATTGAACTTGCTCCATATCTTCAAGAATTAACACTGTCTTCAGTCATATTGCAAATTGACAAAATGGAGACGAAGGTTCGCAAAAGAAGCTGAGCGCGTAGGCTAAATGCGTGAAGACACCTGGCGGGCGGGTGGAGTCACGCCCTGCTGCGCAGGATGCTACTGGAGCATTGATAACATGCGCGAGGGCGGCTGCTGGCGGACGTGTGATTCTAACTCGCTGAGAGGGACACGTGAATATGACTTGAGAGCAGCGATCTCCTTCTTCGCTGCAATTTAAACCAAACCCTCCGAAATCAGAAAAATGGGATGCTGATGGCGCGAGAAGATGCTGATGGAAGCACCGCCGAGGATGCCGATGAAATAAACCGAAGAGTAACCCACCTCTGAGGATGCCGGTGGAAGAAGATCGAAGAAGAAGACCGGAAAGCTCACTGCTGGCTTGAGGGTAAACCGGGAATAACATTTTTCCGCAGAGACGCAGCTGAAGATTGACGCAGAAAAACACCAGAAAAATGGTCGGAAGTACGCCTGAAGTTGACCGGGATTATGCCGGAAGTTGACCGGAATTAGCCGGAGTGATGGCAAAAAGGAAAGAAAAAAATGAAAGAGAGGAGGAAAGAATTAGGTACTGGATCAGACTTGCTAATACTGTGAAAGTGTGATTTTCCGTGATTAATCATGTATCACTGTAGAATGAGTAGAGTACAAAAGGAAGACTAATACTGATATGACCCGGGTTTAGTCAACAACTTACAAATCAAATCGAATCTGATACTTGACATATTATAACAGAACTAGTCAGGCAATAGCTAGAACACGGTGAAACTGTGAATTACGTTCAAGGTGGTATGACCATGTGGGATCGAGTTATGGTATGTGTATGAATAATTCGGTTTACCTCGACCATTGAAACAACAAGCTAGGTGGTACACAAGACCCAGCAGGTTCGGCCTATCTAAAAAACTACGGCGAGATAACAAGTCAAGGAAAGCGTGGCAACCACTTCATTGGCATATATAAGTAAGGCATTTTGTTTAGTCCATGAAAACTCAAGCAAAACAACGCTACCAACTGGCAGTCCATAGATAAGAAGAAAACACTACCCGCCTAATAAGCAGCGACACCCTGTATCCGGACCACAATTCAAAGACGAGAGCATGATAATCGGACCACGATCACACCGTGGAAGAACTATAAATAAAGAGATAAAACGTTGGTAAAAGGTAAGTAAAAACTAATAAATAGAGAGATTTACTATGATACGATACTGACTTAAACATCGAAATTTCTTCCCCAGTACTAACTTGTGAGCTGATCATGGGTACTATTATTATTCGAAAGTCTATAAGAAAGTCTCCAAGAATGGACTTTTTATTTTTGAGTTTCGATAGTCTCCAAGAAAGGCTGGAACTCCATGTTGAAGCTGCTGCTCAGGAAGCAGATGCCAAGGAGGCACCAATAATCCCCAGACCAAGGTTCAGATAAGTGATTGGTCATTGGAACCTCGCCAAAAGCAAGCAGCATAGGTATGTTACACATGTTACAAATTGTAAACTAGATTTCCCAATAAGAACACTGTAAAAGGAGGAGCGTGAAGAGGCACGAGCCCCTACAGGTAACATGGTAACAGACAAAGAATAAGGATAAGAATAATAATTGCAAGGATATATTTTTCCCGATCAAACGAAGTTATAGCGCCCCAACCCCGGTAGATCCCTAGATGTCAAAACATCTTAGAAAATAAATAACCCATATAGCGAAGCCAATATTTGGATGTGATACACAATAGCGTTATTGTATGGATAGTGACCATAAAGAAGAGGTAATTATAAAAAGACTCATGGAAAGGGCGATTTACTTGCCTCAGTTTCTAATTATGAACGAGTAGATAGCTAAAGTGGCACATCACTTAGAACAACATAAAAAACCGGTTAGTTATATGATCGCGATTTGAGTTATCCGTTAAGAGCCTCCTTCAAATAATTTGTTTTGAACCTCCCAACATGACACTTGACATATTAGTTAAGATTATGCTATCACCCCAAAAGTTTCACCAAGCAAAGGGGAAATTCGATCATACCCAATAGCAAAATTCACTACCCGCATTACTTTAGGAAGAACACAACTAGGAAGAATAAAAACCTAACCAAGCCTAGCAAACACGAAGCGAATATAACAAATATGAAACATAACGTCTCATCATTAGGAATAAATTACCCGTAACATAATTTTGCGAACACTGATAAATACTTCATGAGATCAGAAACTTATAGAATTGCAATAACTAATAATTACAACGAATTATTTGGTAAACACTAACATACTCTTTAACATACTCTCTATTAGATTGGATGCTTTTAAATATTGCAACCAACTTTCTGCGAATCTAACACATAACATTATCTCTACACGATCCTCCAGCAGTCATCGCTAAGACGGTCTTGGTAGCCTCTTAGAGATGAACTCTCCTGGCGATATTTCTCCACAACGAACTTGAAACTCTTCGTGTCCAAGTTGCATACTCATAAGATGTAAAATATACGAGTAAGATTCTAGACTTCATTGCAATTACTCAACCTCTTGTTCCAAATAACGACACCGGGACATCACCATCTCATTAGAATGCATGTGTCCTCTCCTCATAGCTCTAGCAATCTCCTCATGAATGCTTGAATTTAACTCATGGTGATCCTTGAGCTACACCATCGACCATTGTATCTTAAGTTAGTTTAATTTGATGGTTATGATTCTGTAAACTGCATAAAATTTCCTGATCCAATCTCTAATTTTCAAAACAAGTGCTGATATAACCCTAGAAATTAAAACTAAGTGTTGATATAACCCTAAATTATTGTTAGGTTCTAACAGTGACGGACTCCATGAGGGCAAAATCCTCCAATTTATAAAGAACCAGAGGTATTTTGGTCATTTACAGGATGGTATGTCGAATTCTCCACAATCAACGCCGTTATGGGAGTAAACTTGGCATAACGATAACATTCGACCAATACTTAGGGTTGTTTGAACAATTTTGAAGAACGTGGGATTGTTCCAGCACTTTCATAAAAACTTAGGATCATTTTTAATTTATTCCTAAAGAAAATATGATACTAGTTGCACTATCATATGTGGTTTCCTTGAAATACATTCTTAATGTTGAAAGTCTCAAATCACTTCCCTCTCATTGTTGTGTCCAACTCTCCTTGCATCAACCGGAGGATAATAAACATGAAAAACGAAATACCAAATATGTGAGAATGTATGAAATGAATGTTGCTACGCATGCATTTGATCATAATCCACAAACTCCTAGTACCGTTCTCTACTTTGATGCAACAAACACATTATGGCTTAAGATGGAACGGAAGCAGAGCTGTCAATCTCTGACTCGAACCTAAAATCCGACCCAGACCGACACGATCGGATCAACCCAAAATCCGATCTGATTCGAGAAATATTGATCTGAACCCAACCTGACACGACCGCACTCAATTCGAAATCCGATTTTGACTCAAGAAATATTGACCTATACTCAAATCCGACACGACCGAAATCAACCCAAAATTTTAATATGACCTGATAACCTAGACCCAAATCTGGACTCGAACCCGATCTAAACACGAACCCAAAATCCAACCCAAACCAGATCCAACCCGAATCCAATTCAACCCGAACCTAATTCAACCCGATAAATCAACTATATAACTTTACGTGCAATCAACCCAAAACAGATGTAATTATAAAAAATCAATTGACATTTAATATGGAACAAAGTCAACTTGATTATGAGTCAATTTAATAAATTCTTTAGACATACTTATTTAGAATAAAGTGGGGTTTTATATATTGCGTGTTTACAAATATGGTTACTAGTACGTAAAGTCAACTCATGAAAAATTTAAATACATAAGGTTAAGTTAAAAATGCACACGACTAAATGTATAAATCTAATAAATATTAGTCAAATAAAGAGAGATGTCTATTTAAAATTATGATTTGAATTAGTAATTATAGAGAGTCGACTAAATATTAATTTCAAAAATCAGTTTGAAAAGTATTGTAAAAATAAAATTTAATAAATTATCACAAATTCTTGTTATAGACCGAGTAACTGTTAGATGCGAGTATTTTATAATTAGTGGGACTAATAAGAATATTTAATATTTAATTTTATTCAATGAGATATATATAATTATGATAACCTTTAAAATGAGCTCAACATATAAATAATTGTTTTAAAAATAATTTGAATGAAATATTATAAAATTATCACTTTTATTGTATTTAATATGTAACAATTTCTAGCTAAACTAATTATTTTACTTCATTACTCATCTAGTTTTCCGTAGATGACTAAACTTCAAAATTGAAAATAAAATTATTTATTTTCAATTTAAATGTAAGAACAAAAAGTACATAAAAATAATCCTAATTTTTTAAATTAATAATACCGCTCAATGCGCGGTGGGACTCAACTAGTTTTTTTATATAAAATATTAGAATCAAAATATTTATTACAACACAAAATGCACTGAAGTATTTTAAAAAGTGAATTAAATTCAATGAATACTCAACATTCCTATTCAACTAAGATAGTAGGCACAAAAGCGCCTCTAACATAATTATGAAAAATTACGCTATGTCCCAAAAGATTTTATGACCTTCTCTCCAAAATACACAAATTTTGTTATTCTTGCATAAATATAGAAATACAAAAAAATGTTTTTTGGTGAAATGTTGGAAGACGCTAGTACATGTTCTAAACTAACTTAAAGTTGAATATTTAGAAGTAAGAAAGGGAAATCGAAAAGAATTACGAATATGTTCTTGTGACCAATTGTTGATAAATATTCCGTTACAGACTTAAAATATACAATGAAGGTGTATAGGGTATCATCACGTTCGAGCGGATTTCAATTTTGAGTTACGAGTAAAGTTTTTGCCTTTTGTACTTAGGTCCCTCCAAGAAAGTTGGAATTGTCGAATCACAAAATTAAGGGTACCAAAATGCAATTCAATAATGTATGATTGCGACTTTACGATTTGGGCATGTATGAGTGAACATAAGGGCCTTAAAATTCAACATTGCATACTTCTACACAGTTTTAAAAAATTGCACCGTGGCCCAAAATTGTGTTACCCCATTATCCGTTGCTCCAAAATGCATTATTTGTATTATTCTTGCCTAAATATAAAAATATTAAATAAATGATTTTTTTGTGAAATGTTGGAAAGCGCTAATACATGTTCTACAGTAATTTAAAGTTTATTACTTAAAAGTAAGAAAGGGAGATCGAAAATGATCACGGATATGTTCTTATGCTCAATTGTTGATAAATATTCTGTTACGTACTTGGAAGATACAATGGGGTGTATAGGGTAGCATCACTTTCAAGTGTATTTTAATTTGGAGTTACGAGTAAAGTTTTTACCTTTTGCACTTAGATCCTCCAAGAAAGTTGAACTTGTCGAATAACGAAATTGCCAACACCAAAATGAAATTCAATAATATATGATTGTGACTTTTAAATTTGGGCATGTATGAATGAACAAAAGGGTCTCGAAAGTCAACATTGATTACTTCACAATTTTGGAAAGTTACAATGTGGCAAAAAAATTGTGTTAACCCATTATCCACTGCTCTAAAATACATGATTTTTGTTATTATTTCCTAAATATAAAAATATTGAATAAATCAAAATTTTGGTGAAATGTTGGAAAGTGCTAGTACATGTTCTAGAGTAACTCATACTGTAAACCCATTTTTCAAAACCTATTTTCATATTCTAGCTAGTAAATGTTGAGAATTTTTCTATGTATCAAGCACAGGTATGAATATCGGTGCCATTCTTCAACATATCTGAACCTATACAGTTATAACGCAACTGCTTTAGGCTGCTTCAAAGTATTTTTTAAAAGTTTAAATTAAATGCAATCCTAGCACTGGTATAAGTGCTAGATATTTTGGCACCACAATTTTGACTGTAAAATTACTATTCCATTCATAGGTACCACTGTGAAAAGAAAAATAGAGTGATTTAGCTGCAAACTCTATTGCTGAGGTGAAAGAGAGAGATTGATTATTTAATGAATTGAAACTGCAAGAGCGGGATCGGAGCGGTTTTACCATTGTACATGATCTTATACTTAAGACATACACTTAACAATGTGCGAAACTTCACTTAAACCCAGATAAAATAAAGGGAGATGCACAAATACCGATTAGAACCATCCAAAATGATGGAAAAGATAAAACAAATATAAGAACTCCCAACGTTCCAACTCTATTTGCATTGCAATCATTATCACGTTGTTCAAAAAACATGTTTGACTGTTAATATGTTTACCTACGTGTAATAATGATAAATAAAAAGTTGATATTTAGTAACTACATATTACGGCGAATTTAACAATATCATATAAGATAATATTGTTGTTCATACATCTATTCAAATATACGATAAAACTTTTGTTGGTATGTCTTGAATACGTATTAGCCGCTTCGACGGGTTGGTAGAGAGTAGGAAATCTGTAATTCTGGCCTTTTCTCTCTAGTTGAATATGATCTTGGTCGGCCGTGGATGTAGCAAATTGGTGAACCACATAAACTCGGGTGTTTTGTTTTTTGATTTATTTTCTTTGTTTGTTCTTTCTCGGTATTCCGCACAAAAAACTGGTATCAGAGCTTCTGGTTAGATCCGTGGTAGGTCTATCATATTTTGGGTTTATTAGATCGGGTTGGTCGGATCTGGGGTGGTCGGATCTCAGATCTGATCGGGGAGAAAGATGGCAACGCTGAACGTGAAGGTAGACAAGTTTACTGGGAGGAACAACTTCAGTTTATGGCAGATCAAGATGCGAGCTTTTTTGAAGCAACAGGGGTTGTGGGCGCCGCTGACGAACAATTTCTCAGTCGTTGGCAGTTCGAACATGGTGGATATGGAAGAAAAGGCGTATTCAGTGATTATGCTGTGTCTCGCGGATGAAGTCATCACTGAGGTCTCAAACAAGAGACCGTTGCGGAGCTGTGGTTGAAGTTAGAGAGCTTGTACATGACGAAGCCTCTGACGAACAAATTGCTTCTGAACAACGTCTATTTGGTCTCCAAATGCAGGAAGGTACGAAGTGGCGGAACTAGACCAAAAATTTAGGAGGGGCGGGTGTTAAATAAATTTTAGCAGGGGCGGATGTTTCTAAAATTTTACTAGGGCGGATGTAGAATAAATGTATATATACCCCTTCATTCGCCAGAGGTTGGGGCGGCCACACCGGCTCGCCCTCTAATTCCGCCACTGATGATACGCAACTCAGAGATCATCTAGAGCAATTGAATACTTTGTTATTAGATTTGCGAAATATATATGTGAAAATTGATGATGAGGATGCTGTTTTGATATTGTTAGTATCTCTACCGCTTTCATATGAGAACTTTGTTCAGTCATTTATTGTCGGGAAAGATTCTGTGT
>JAULKM010081332.1:0-27553 GCA_032355605.1 Rubia tinctorum
TATATAAATAACTATTTTTTATATGATTTTGGTCGAGTTGGGTCGACCCATGACCCAATCTGACTCGACCCATTTGTCCCAAAATTTGGGTCAATTTGGGTCGGGACAGTTGACCCGCCCCGACCCATGAACACCCCTAGATGCGGGGGGTGGGCAGTGGAGAATGGGTTAAGGGATGGAGGAGGGGTGGAGGAGAAAGTGGCAGATGGGAGAATAAAGGAAGGAGAAAATAGATAAGGAATTAATTGAGTATGGAAAAAGGCACATTGTTTATATATTGGGCCGAAAAGGCAGCCTATTAATGGCTGTTCTACAATTAGAACTGGGATAACACTTCCAAGTTTGGAAAGGGTTTCGACTCTTAATTAAAGGCAGGTTCTACAACTAGAACTTCCTTTAATCGATTGTCATTGAAGGTAGAATTACATTTAATTGTTTTCAAAATGCATTTAAGAATAAAAAAAGTTACAGGGAAGAGAGTTTTAAAATCGGAGCATTTTCAGGTCCTCATCTAAGTTATTGCTTCCTTTAATCAAAGGATTTCCACTAGTGTTCAAACATTGTTAAATTTTCACAAAAGAGATTTTGTGCAGTTTGAGTAGATCGAATTTGTCATTTAATGTGTGTAGATAAAATTGCACTACATATGATTTTTTTTGACAAAAATATGGTTTGTATATTGTCACGATGATAAATTTATATGTTTAAGTGGAATATTGTGCAAGTTCTGTACACCAATTTTGTGGTATGTATAACAATAATAAAAATAATTAATCATAAAGGGCCTATTTTGTGCAAGTTTTGCATGTATTTTAAATATCAAATATTCAAAATTTGTATAATAAACTTTCAATAAATATTGGATAAATTTTGAATGGATTTGTAATTTAGTGATGTAAGAATGCAGGGATTAGAAATGAAAACCTTCCTATTTGTTAAGGATATTTCAATTATCATTTGTTATTTTTTTTACTAAATAAAGAGCAATGTCTAACATTAAAAGTATTAATTGCCCCTCTACGCCAAGTCCTGTTTTTAAATATTCGATTCTGTAAATCATAAAACTACGAAATTCATTCTAGGCATACAAAGTTAGGAAAGTTTTCTGGAATTAGAAGAAGGGAGATCGAGATGAACTAAAACATTCCATCAGCAACATTATTGTTAGACATTGGTTTCATTTTGTCACGATGCTAATTTTTTTTGTTTGAGAAGAATATTGTGCAAGTTTTTTTGCACCAATTTTGTGCTATGAATAACAATAATAAATTTCTTTAATCATAAGGGGCATATGTTGTGGAAGTTTTTACGTATTTTGAATATCGGATATTCAAAATTTGTACAATAAAATTTCAATAAATATCAGATAAATTTGAATTGATTTGTAATTTAGTGATGTAAGAATGCAAATATTAGAAATGAAAATTTAGCTATTTGTTAAGGATAATTCAATTATCGATTGTTTTTTTACTAAATAAAGAACAATGTCTAACAATAAAAGTATTATTTGCCCCTCTAAGCCAAGTCTTTTTAAAAAAAATCGATTCTGTAAACCATAAAGCTGCGAAATTCAGTCTAGGCATACAAAGTTGGGTAATTTTTCAAGAATTAAATGTTGAGAGATTGAGATGCACTCAAATATTCCATTAGCAACATTATTATCATACATAGGTTTCATTTTGTCTCTCAACTCCTCGACCTCGTGGTCATTGCTTTGACTTTCTTTTCAAGCTTACAAAGTTCTCTTTGCTTGACTACCAACCTAGCCTTTTTTTCTCCACATTGTCCATCTTCTCTTTTTCCCCTGCCGGATAATCCTGAATCTTGTCATACACCCCTTTAATGTAGGGGAGCCTAATATGAAGCCACCCGACATGTAAATCAATCTTTTCGAGCATTAGAACTGTCTCGTATTTTTTCTTCACCATATTAGCAGTAACATTTCTAAACCTTGTATGCTCCCAACTCTTGAAAATCCATCAAAGCTGCTCGAGGAAGAATGTGGGGATGTCAGGATTGCACGTGCTCAAATGTTTTCTTTGGCGATGTCCCCTTGTTTTTCAAAGATTTTCCTGAGCACGGGAATCACTTCAGCCTTCACTTTGTAACCTTCAAACGTTGTCACAACATTAGAAGACTCATCGGTTGTTATGAATTTAAAAATAATGTTTTCACACCTGAATTTGAAAATCCTATTGTTTTAATTTTACTTATTCATAGAATCCACGCATTGTTAAATTTCCACACTAGTGATTTTGTGTGATTTAAGTAGCTCTTATATATTTTTTAACTTGTGTTGATAAAATTTCACCAGATGTAAAAATTTGTTACAAATATAAGGTTGGCAGATTATCGTGATGATTAAATTTTATGGCTTGAGTGTAATATTGTGGAAGTTTTGTGAACTAATTTCATGCTATATATACCGTTAATAAAATCCATGCTGATATTTCAGCCTATCTCAACATCCACCGCGATGTGGGAGCTCGAGACTCCTAGAATATAATAAAACAAATTAACTTTGTATATGTAAGATTATTTTGCGAGTATAAATTTTCTTCAGAACTCAAAATTCCTAAGGCCAGCCTGACTCCACCTTCACTACTGTAGTTCAAATGGGATAGTTGACATGTTTAGTATGGGAATTTGTCCAGTGCAATGACACAACCTCTAGTGTATTTCAAGCAAAAAAATTTTATGAATGGGCCATTTTAGTTACTAGTTTTACCATTTGAGTTTTTTCAATCGTGTTACAAATAAGTTAAAAAATATATTCTCCACGTCAAATAAAGAGCCTAACACAAAAAGATATACTTTGGCAGGATATAAATTAATGACAATAGAAAGCCCATTTTGCATTCTAACATCATATGAATACACCATGTGTTTTTATTTAACCCCTCAAATGAATGAAGTGAAAAGGCTAATTTTATCAAATAGCTTAGTATAGATATTTACCCAGCTCAACCCATTATTTGATGAGTAATTAGGTAACAATATTACACATGCAGAGACCATCAAAAGCTTTGTGTAGTCAGCGTTTAATGCCTGGCCTGACAGAAGTTTCTTTTTTTAATGACATCATCGTATGTGCAATAGTTAATACATAGGTAAAAGCTTCATATATCAAATTTGGTTGTAAATTACTTTCATGTTGTTTTGCATTCCTTTCGCATATGAGGATTTCTTGTTGCAAATTTATTTTAGGATCCATCAAGGAATTTCACTTCTTTTGTAGATTAGAGCCAATATTCTCCCCAAATATCCATAAACATAACCATGCATTACTTTCTCTAGATTGCCGACAAGTCTAATTCCCCCATAGAAATACTTGTGGATGTTTTTCACACAAGAGCCGAATCCTATGTCCAATGGATTAAGTTGTTAAACTACCATTAATACCATCTGCTCACATCTTGGCATGATCATTAATATTCTAGTGTTAGAACTCATGTTTAACATCCGCCTTTAAGTACACAGGAAAACATTGCATTCAATGAATTCATTTACAACTCAAAAACCGTAGTTCTTATTTGAGTACCATAGATTCTTCTCCTCGATCACTCTAATGCAGTTTCTTGAACATTACATTTTCATGAGGCTAAAGTTCAGATTCCTACGTGGTGTTGGAAAATAGCTTCATTAATAGGTGAGGTGTTTCTTTATTGCAAAAGTGTAATCACATGTGGCATTTAGTTTTCCTAGGTGCTTAAGCATTAATTTGATATTAAGGGACAAAGGCTCATATATCATTTCAGTCCTAACATTGTATCCTATTATTTTCAAATTTAGTAATATGGGAATAATAATCAGCTATATACGTAGTTCACAGGAGAACTTTTACATTCAGGTTCATGAATGAAATAGAGATTGTTTAATTACCTAGTGATGCTTCCGGTATAGTTCATGCAATTAAAATGAAAGTATTAAAAAGAAAAGTGAATTAGCAAGGGAGAATATATAAAAAACAAAAGTACTTTCTCAAATTTATTTCAACCGAAAAGGAATTTAATTTTCCAAAATTCTATTAATAACTATGACTAAGTAGAGAAAAAGAGGATTTAAATAATTTTAAAGGTTGACTAGAGAGGTTACCAATTGCTTTTAGTTATAGTCATTTGGTATTGGCCATTCCTCTTATTTGTGTCTATTTAGTGATAGTCAAGCAATTATACATATTGCAACAAATATGGTGTTTAATTAAAGGACTAAACATATTGAGATTGATTGTCATTTTTTCCATGATATTATTCATTCTAGACAAATTGTTACTCATCGTATTTGCAATTCAAATAAACTAGCTGATTGGTTAGCTTCTATGGCTAAAATATCTTCATCATTCATTTGCCATTCCTATCTGATGCGTCTACTTTATGATAGTCAAGCAAATAAACATATTTCAACAAATTATGTGTTTCCTCAGTGTACTAAAGATATTGAGATTGGTTGTCAATTTTTCCATGATACTGGCCAAATTTTTACTCATCATATTCATACTTCAAATCGACCACCTGACCTTTTTACTAAAGTACTTGGACGACATCAGTTTTAGATTCTTCTAAATTTTCACAACAGAGATTTCATGCAATTTGAGTTGTTCTAATTTGTGATTTAATCGGTGTAGATAAAATTTAATGGAATATGAATTTTTGTGACAAAAATAAGGTTGGTAAGTTGTCATGATGATAAAATTTTATGGTATGAGTGTAATATTTTTCAAGTTATTTCAATCAATTTTGTGCTATGTATACCAATATTAAATTTTTTTAAGGATAAATGCTATATTTTGTGCAATTTTTGTGCATATTTGAATGTCGGTGAGAGACGATGGAGCAGAAAAGAAGATGGAGTAGCACAGTAGTAGAGAGATCCTTGTTAGGAGGGACATCGGTAGGCTCAACGACGTCGCAGTGAGGGAAAGACCCAATGACATCACTGTGAGGTGCGGGCTCAACAACATAGATTGAGGGGCAGGCTCAAAAACGTCTTTATAAAGGGCATGCTTGACTGTGTTATGGTGGGGAAAAGCGTGCGGAGGATGGTGGATGGGTAGAGGGATTAAGGAGGTGTGGAGGAGGAGGTAGCAGATGGGAGAATAAAGGAAGGAGAAAATGACCAAGGAATTAAATGACTAAAGAAAAAGGCACAGTGTTTCTATAAATTGACGAATGAAAGAAACCCTAATGTGTTGTTTATATATTCGGCCAAAAGGCAGACCATTAAAGGTTGTTCTGCAATTAAAACCACCTTTAGAGTAAAATAGTGGTATGGGATGGCACTTTCGAGTTTGTAAAGGCTTTTAGCTCTTAATTAAAGACAATTTTACAAGTAGAACCTGCTTTGATCGATTTCCATTAATGGAAAAACTACCTTTAATTGATTGTGAATCGCCTTTAAAGTGAAAAATGTGACCTGGGAAGGAGTTGCGAACTCAAAACATCTTTCGGGTCCTCATTAAAGGCAGTTCCTCTGGTACCACCATTAATTACTTCCTTTAATCAAAGGTTTTTTTTTACTAGTGTTCACATATTGTTAAATTTTCACACAAGAGATTTCATGGTATTTGAGTGGCCCTAATTAATCATTTAATATGTGTTGATAAAATTTCACGAGATATGACTTTTTGTGACAAAAGAAAAAGGTTGGTAAATCATCACAATGATAAATTTTATGGTCCGTGTGGAATATTGTGCAAGTTGTGTGCACCAATTTGTGTTGTGTATACCAATAATAAAATTCTTTCGGGATAAGGGCATATTTTGTGCAAATTTTGTGCGTATTATGAATAACATATATTCAAAATTTGTATAATAATTTACAATAAATATTAGATAAATTTTTAATTGATTTGTAATTTGATTGATATAAGAATGCGGAGATTAGAAATTAAAACCTTGCTATTTGTGAAGGATAATTCAATCCTCGGTTATTTTTAATAAATTAAGAGCAATTTCTGAGATTAAAAGGTTCAAATAGTAAAAGTTGAGCTCACAAACTTCTCTTTGCTTGACTGCCAACCTAGCCTTTGGTTTCTCCACATTGTCCATCCTCTCTTCTTCCCAAGCTAGATAATCCTTAATCTTGTCGTGCCCACCCTTAATGTAGTTGGGCATCTTATGGAGCCACCCGACATTTAAATCCATCATCTGGAGCACCGGCACTGTCTCGCGCATGTTATCCACCATATCAACTGTAACATCTCTGAACCTTGCACCCTCTAAACTCTTACAATCCAGCAAAGCTTCTCAAGGAAGCACATGAGGAAGGCAAGATCATGCATGCTTGAATCCTTATGGATGTCCCCATGTTTGTCGAAGACTTTCCTAATTATGGGAATCACTTTCGCTTTCACATTGTAACCTTCAGACATTGTCATGGCATTGGAAAACTCATCGGTTGTTTTTACTTTCAAAATAACGTTAATTTTCACACCTGATTTTGCAAGTACTATTGTTTGAATTTTTCTTTCTATAGAATCCACACATTGTTAAATTTTTGCACTAGTGATTTTGTGTGATTTAAGTAGCTCTTATATATTTATATAACATTTGTTGATAAAATTTCACGAGATGTGATTTTTTCTGAAACAAATTAGGCTGGTTAGATGTCGTGATGATTAAATTTTTTGGTATGAGTGGAATATTGTGCAAGTCCTGTGCACTAATTTTTTTTACTATGCATACCATTTAAAAAATTTCTATGACATTTTTACCCATCTCAACATCCAACGCGATATGGGGGATGGAGTGACATGGAGATATAATAAACTAGATTAACTTTGTATATTTAAGACTATTTTATAAGTATAATTTTCCTTTAGTCCTCAAAATTATTAGGGCTAGCTTGGCACCACCTCCACCTCCGTAGTTCAAATGGGATATTTTACATTGTTGGTATGAGAAGTTGTGCAGTGCAATCACACAGTTCTAATGCATTTTAAAATATAAATTATTAATGATTGTGCCCATTCAGTGGCTACTTTTACCGCTTGAGTTTTTCCAAGCATATTCCAAGTATGGAAAAAAATATTTTCAAAGTAAAATATATAGCCTAACACCAAAATAAATACATTGGCAGGGTAAAATGAATGACAATGTAAAGCCCATTTTGCATTCTAACATGATATGAATACACCATGTAGTTTTTCTTAAACCCTTATTTGAATGAAGTGAAAAAGCTAATTTTATCAAAGAGATGGGAATAGATATTTACCAGTTCAACCCGTAAATCGATGAGAAATTAGGTCACAATATTACACATGTAGAGACCATAAAAATCTTTATCTAGCTAGCTTTTAATACCTAGCCTGACAAAAGTTTTTTTTTCCATCAAGATAATGATATATATGTGCAATAGTTCATGCAGGGGTAAAAACTACATATATCCAATTTTGTTGTAAATTACTTTTGGGTTGTTTTGTATTTCTTTTGCATTTAAAGTTTTTAGGCACCTTCAGACATTTCATTTCTTTTGTAGGTTAAAGCCAATATTTCCCCAAATTATCAAAGAAAATAACCATGCTTCACTTTATCTAGATTGTTGAAAACTCCAATTCCCCCATAGATATACTTATTGGGGGATGTTCATACAAGAGTCGATAGCCACATCCAATGGCTTAAACCCATAAATTACCATCAATATCATTTGCTCACAAATTGGTGTGATCATCAATATTATTTGGTTAGAACTCATGTTTTGTGTCTTCTTTAAGTACACAGGCAAACATTGCATTCATTGAATTTATATTCAACTCAAAAACTGCGGAACTTACTTCAGTACCGAAGATTCTTCTCCTAGATGACTGTAAAGAAGTGTCTTGTAGATAACATTTCCATAAACATAATGTTCGGAATCCTACGTGATGTTGGAAAATATATTCATTAATCGGTGAAGTGTTTGTTTCCTGAAAAAATGTTATCACGTGTGGCATTTAGTTTTCCAATTTGATTAAGCATTAATATGGTTCTATGGGGCAGAGGCTCAAACATTTTTTCCATCCTTAACATTGTATTCTATTATTTTTAGATTTAGTAAAATGGGATTAATAACCAGCAAAATATGTAGTTTAAAGGACAACTTTTACATATATGTTCATGAAAGAAAAAGAATTTTTTTAATTGCTTGATGCAAATTAGTCTTCCGGTTTAGTTTGTGCAATGAAAATGAAAGTACTAAAAAGGAAGTTAATTAGCTGGGGAGAATATATAAAAAGAACAAAAGTAGTTTCTCAAATTTATTTCAACCAAAAGGAATGTAATTTTCCCCAAATCAATTAATAACTATGACTGTGTAAAGAAAAAGAGGAGTTTTGGAATTTTAATTGTTGACTAGAGAGGTTACCGATTCCTTTTAGTTATAGTCATTTTGTATTGGGTTTTCATCTCATTTGTGTCTATTTGGTGATAGTCAAGCATTTATACGTATAGCAGCAAATATGGTGTGTCATTAGAGTACTAAACATATTGAGATTGATTGTTATTTTGGGCGTGATATTATTTATTCTTGAAAATTGTTTTTCTTTGTAAACTAGTTGATTTGTTAGCTTTTATGACTAAATCTCTTCATTATTCATTGTGTATTTGTCATTCCTCTCTGATGCATCTATTTTAAGATAGTCAAGCAAATACACATATTTCAATAAATCTTGTGTTTCCTCTGCGTACTGAACATATTGAGATTGGTTGTCAATTTGTCTATGATCTTATTCAGTCTAGCCAAATTTTGACTCATCATATTTGTACTTCAAATCGACCAGCTAACCTTTTTACTAAAGCACTCGGATGACATCAGTTTCAGATTATTCTTCGCAAGTTAGTAATTATCAATCCTCGTGCTCCAATATGAAAATGATTATTAAGGATATTTTGATTAAGTTTCCTTTCTCCCCAGTTTCCTTTTCTTGTACGAAAGGTTATAGATGGTAATTTCATTCTCCTCTAGGGAAAGATTTAGATTGTATCCCTATATATAGTGATCTCTAGTGATAAATAAAATCAATGTTTTATGTGTACAAAATTTATAAAAGGTAATTTTCTTCAACATTGGAAAAATATTTAATCAGTTTGTAACATTTTGTGATTTAAGAAGACGGAGATTAGATATGAAAACATCACTATTTATAAAGAATAATTCAATAATCATTTAGTATGGATTTCAAAATAATTATATTTCACACTAGGCTTTTCAAATATAATTGATTCAATTTAATGATATAAAAATTAACACATTGCAAAAATTTCACATTAGAGATTTCAGGCAATTTGAGTTGCTCTAATTTAGGATTTAGTCTATGTAAATAAAATTTCATGGGATATGAATTTTTGGGAAAAAAGTAAGGTCGGTAAACTATCTCGATGATAACATTTTATGTTCTGAGTGGAATATTATTAAAGTTCCGTGCACCAATTTTGTGCTATGTATACCAACAACAAAAATCTTTAAGAATAAATGACAATATTTTTTTTGCAAATTTTGCACTTATTTTGAATAACAGTGAGGGACAATGAAGCGGAGAAGACGATGTAGCAACACATTGGCAGAGGGATCCGTGGCTGTGGGGATGACACTGGGCTCGACGGCATCACTGTGAGGGGTGGGCTCAACGGCATCGCGGTAGGGTGGGTGGGGGAGGATGGAGGAGGGGTGGAAGGATAAATGAGGGGTGGAGGAGGGGTGGAGGGATGAATGAGGGGTGGAGGAAAAGTAAATTGTTTAATTACTTAGAGGCTCATGAAACAAAAGTAAATTGTTCAGTTACCAGATGCAAATTAAGCTTCAAGTTTAGTTCATGATATGAAAAGAAAAGTATTTAAAAAGGAAGTCAATTAGGTAAGGAGAATATATATAAAAAACAAAAGTAATTTCTCAAATTTATTTCAACTGAAAAGGAATTTAATTTTCCCTAAATATATAAATAACTATGACTAAGTAAAGAAAAAAAGGAGTTAGAGAATTTTAAATGTTGACTGGAGAAGTTACCAGTTGCTATTACTGATAGTCATTTTGTATTGCCCATTCCTCTCTTTTGTGTCCATTTGGTGATAATCAAGCACTTATACATATTGCATAAAATATGGTGTTTCATTAGAGTATTGAGATTGATTGCCATTTTATCCGTGATATTATTCAGTCTGGCTAAATTGTTACTCATCGTATTCGTACTTCAAATCAACTAGCTGATTTGTTACCTTCTATGACTAAAATATCTTCTTTATTCATTGGGTATTGGTCTTTCCTCTCCGATCGTCTATTTTATGATAGTCAAGAAACTATACATATTGCAACAAATCTTGGGTTTCATTAGCGTACTAAACGTAATGAGATTGGTTGTCAATTAGTTTGTGATCTTATTCAGTCTGCCCAAAATTTTACTCATTATATTCCTACTACAAATCGACCAGCTGACCTTTTTACTAAAGTACTTGGACGACAACAATTTAATATTCTTCCTCACCAGTTAGGCATTAATGATCCTCAAGCTCCAACATGAAGAGGATTGTTAAGTATATTTTGATAAGAGTTTCTTTCTCCTTAGTTTCCTTTTCCTTGTATGAAAAGTTATAGATAGTTATCTCATTCTTCTTGTAGGAATGGTTTAGATGGTATCCCTATATATTGTGATCTCTAGTGACAAATAATATCAATCTTTCATATACACAAAATTTACAAAGATAAACTTGGGGAAAAATATTCTCTGAACATTACGTATAAAATTTTTGGAAGTTTTTTAAATAGATTTGTAACTTTTTTTGATGTCAGAATTCTGAGATTAGATATGAAAACATCACTATTTGTGTAGAATAACTCAATCATCATTAATTATTGATTTTAAAAATAATGTTATTCTCACACTAGATTATTAAATCTAATTGTTTGAATTTGATGATTTGAAAAATTCACATATTGTTAATGTTTCACACTATAGATTTCATGCTTTTTAAGCCGCTATAATTTGTGAATTAGTCTTTGAAGATATAATTTCACAAGTTATGAATTTTAGGGAGAAAAATAATGTTAGTAAATTGTCACGATGATAAAGTTTTATGGTCTTAGTGGAATATTGCTCAAGTTCTATGCACAGATTTTGTGCTATGTATACACATAATAATATTCTATAAAGATAAATGGCATATTTTATGAAATTTTGTGTAGATTTTAAATATTTTTTAGGGACGATGAAGCGGAGAAGGTGATGGAGCAGCATAGTGTCAGAGCAATCCAGGACGATGGGGACGATAGTGGGATCAACGGCATCGCGGTGAGGGAAGGGATCAATGGCATTACTGTGAGAGGCAAGCTTGATGCTATTTTTTGGGAGTCAGGATCGACAGTGTCCTATGAAAGAGCGGGTTGTCCTATTAAAGAGCGGGCTTGATGGCGTTGTTGTGAAGGGTTGGCTAGAAGGCGACGCAGTAGAGGCGGGCGGTGGAGAATGAAGGAGTGATGGAGAAGAAGGTGGCGGATCGAATAATAAAGGAGGGAAAATGACTAATGAATTAATTAACTAAGGAAAAAGGAGCAGTGTTCCTGAAAATTGATCAAGGAAAGAAACCCTAATAGATTGTTTATATATTGGGCCAAAAAGGCAGCCCATTAAAAGCGGTTCTACACTGAAAACCACCTTAAAAAGAAAATAGTGATCTGGAATAGTATTTCAGAGTTCAAAAAGGATTTAGACTCATAATTAAAGGCGGTTCTACAAATGGAACAACCTTGAATCAATTTCCATTAATTGTGGAGTCACCTTTAATTTATTTCGAACCGCTTTTGAAATAAAAAAAAGTGACCTGGGAAGGAGTTCTGAACTCAAAACCTCTTACGGTCAAAGTGGAATATTGTGCAAGTTCGGTGCACCAATTTTGTGCTATGCATACAAATAATAATATTTCCTAAGTATAACGGCTATAGTTTGTGCAAGTTTTCCGCATATTTTGAATATCGGATATTCAAAATTTGTACAATAAATTTCAATTAATATGGGATAAATTTTGAATCAACTTGTAATTTTAGTGATGTATGAATGTGGAGATTAGAAATGAAAACCTCGCTATTTATTAACGATAATTCAATCGTCGGTTGTTATTTTTTTTACTAAATATTGGGCAATGTCTAACATTAAAATTATCAAATAGTATAAAGTTGGGCAAGTTTTCAGGAATCAAATGGAGAGAGATCAAGATGAACAAAACTAGTCCATCTGCAACATTAGTGTTAGACATAGGTTTCATTTTGTCTCTCGCTTCCTCGACCTTTTGCTCCATTGCATTGACTGCCAACCTACCCTTTTCTTTCTCCACATTGTCCATCCTCTCTTCTTCCATGACAAATAATTCTTAATCTTGTCATATACCCCCTTAATGTAGTTGTGCCTCTTATGAAGCCACCCGACATTAAAATCCATCTTCTCGAGCACCAGAACTTTCTCCTGCATTTTCTCCACCATATTAGCAAGAACGTGAGGAAGTCACAATTTCTAGTGCTTAAATCTTTGGCGATGTCTCCATGAACTTTCAAACATTGTCACACAATTATAAGACTTATCCGTTGTTATGACTTTCAAAATAACGTTAATTTTCACACATGATTTCACAAATCCTATTGTTTTAATTTTAGTGATATATAAAATCCTTGCATTTATAGCTCGCACATCGCGTCGAATGTAGAGATGGGCTGAAATGTCATAGAACTAATTTATTAATGGTATACATAGCACACAACATGCACAATATTCCACTTAAGCCTTAAAATTTATCATCACGGTAGTCTATAAACATAATTTGTGTCACAAAAATTCATATCTCATTAAATTTTATCAACACATATTAATTAAAATATAAAATCTACTTAAATCACATTAATAAGTATAATAAACCAGATTAACTTTGTATATGTAACATTATTTCATAAGTATAATTTTGCTTCAGCACTCAAGATTCATAGGGCCAGCCTGACTCCACCTCCACCACCCTTGTTCAAATGGCATAGTTGACATGGTTAGTATGTGAAGCTTTCCAGTGCAATGACGCAGCCACTATAAATTATTAACGATCGGGCTCTTTTATTAGCTAGTTTTACCATTTGAGTTTTTCAAATCTTGTTCCAAATAAGGAAAAAATATTTTTTCAAAGTAAAAGAGAGATCCTAACACAAAAAGAAATACATTTGCAGGATATAAATTGATTACAATGGTAAGCCCATTTTCAATTCTAACAGGAAATGAATACCATGTAGTTTTCATTAAACTCTTATTTGAATGAAGTGAAAAAGGTAATTTTTTCAAAGAGCCTGGTATAGATATTTAAACATTTCAACCCGCAATTTAATGAGAAATTAGGTCACAATATTACACATGTAAAGACCATCAAAGCTTTGTCTAGCAAGTTATTAATGCCTGGCCTAACAAAAATTTTCTTTTACTGCCGACATTATCGTATGTGCAATATCTTATACATAGGTAAAAGCTACATATATCCAATTTTGTTTTAAATAACATTCGTGTTATTTTGCATTCCTTTTGGATTTATGGTTTTCTTATTGAAAATTTATTTTAGGCTCCATCAAGGCATTTCACTTCTTTTCTATATTTGAGCCAATATTCCCCCAATTTTCCACGAATATAGCTAGGGTTCACTTTCTCTAGAGTGTTGACACATCTAATTCCCCCATAGAAATACTTGTTGGAGGCTCTGGATACAAGAGCCGATGTCCATGTCAAATGCCATAAACCCATAAACTACAATCATAATCATCTGCTCACATCTTGGCATGATTATCAATATTCTAGTGTTAGAACTCATGTATAGCATCGCCTTTACTTAAAAAGAGGTAAACATTGCATTCATTGAATTTATTTACAACTCAAAAACTCCAGATCGTACTTGAGCGCCGAAGTTTCTTATCCTCGACCATTATAAGGTTGTGTCTTGTAGATTACATTTCCATAAGTCTGAAGTTGGGAATCATATACGGTGCTGGAAAATAGCTTCATCAATAGGTGAGGTGTTTCTTTCTTACAAAAATGTAATTACGTGTAGCATTTAGTTTTCATGTGCTTAAACATTAATCTGGTACTAAGGGGCAAAGGCTCACATATTGTTTTCAGCCATAACATTGTATTCTATTTTTTAAAAAATTTTAGTAAAAAGGGATGAAGAATCAGCGAAATACATAGTTTATAGGAGAACTTTTACATTGAGGTTCATGAAAGAAAGGGAAATTGTTTAATTACTTTATGCAAATTAAGCTTCCAGCTTCGGTCGTGCTATGAATATGATAGTATTAAAAAATAAAGTTAATTAGCCGGGGAGAATATTAAAAAAAAGTACATTCTCAAATTTATTTCAACCGAAAAGGAATTTAATTTTCCCCAATTCTATTAAAAATTATGACTAAGTAAAGAAAAGGGGGAGTTAGAGAATTTTGAATGTTGACCAGAGAGGTTACCAATTACTGCTAGTGATATTCATTTGGTATATGTAATTCCCCTCTTTTCAGTATATTTGGTGGTAGTCAAGCACTTATACATATTTCAGCAAATATGGTATTCATTAGAGTATAAACATATTGATATTGATTGTCATTTTTTCCGTAATATTATTCACACTGGCAAATTTGTTACTCATCGTATTCGTACTACGAATCAACTAGCTGATTTGTTAGCATTTATGGTTAAATATCTTTTTTATTCATCGGGTATTGAACATTTCTCTCTGATGCAGTTTCTGATTCTTCTTCACAATTTCGGCATTATTGATCCTCATTGTCCAACATGAAGAGGATTATTAAGGATATTTTGATTAATTTTCCTTTTTCTTCAGTTTCCTTTTCCTTGTAGGACAGGTTACAGATGGTAATCTCACTCTCTTTGTAAGAACGGTTTAGATGGTATCCCTATATATTGTGATCTCTAGTAATAAATAAAATCAATCTATCATATATACAAAATTTACAAAGGTAAACTTGGGGGAAAATATTTTCTTAGCCATTAGAAACAAAATTATTCAGATAAATTTTTAATCGATATGTAACTTTTTGTTAAATAAGAATAAGGAGATTGAATATGAAAATGTCACTATTTATATAGAATAATTCAATCATAAATTAAGAAGAATTTCAAAATAATTTTATTTTCACACTAGATTTTTCAAATATAATTGTTTGAATTTGATGCCTTAAAAAATTCACACATTGTTAATTTTTAACAATAGAGATTCCGTACAATTCGAGTACCTGTAAATTGTGATTAAATTTGTGTGTATAAAATTTCACGAGATATGAATTTTTATGACAAAAATAAGGTTGGTAAATTGTCATGATGATTAAATTTTATGGTCTGAGTGGAAAATTCTTCAAATTTTGTGCACATATTTTGTACTATTTATACTAATAAATAAAAATCCTTAAGGATAAATGGCATATTTTGTTCAATTTTTTGCATATTTTGAATATTGGCGGGGGACGATGAAACAACGCAGTGGCAGAGGGATGCGCCACGGCGGAACAATGTTGGGCTCAACGGCGACGCGGTGAGGGAAGGGGTTGATAGCGTCAGGGCGAGGTACGGGCTAGACGGCATTGCTGTGCAGATCGGGCTCGACGGTGTCACATTGGCCAGTTGGACATCGTCACTCGCGGCGTGTACTTGTAGCGGAGAATGGAGGAGAGCTAAAGGGATGGAAGAGGAATGGATGATGGGGTGGCAGATTGGAGAATAAAGTAAGGAGAAAATGTCTAAGGAATTAATTGACTGAGAAAAAAGGCGCAGTGATTCTGAAAAATTTACTAAGGAAAGATACCCTAATAGGTTGTTTACATTTTGGGCCAAAAAGGTAGCCCACTAAAGGTGGTTCTACAATTATAATGTCCTTTTAAATAAACGAGTGCCTTTGATAGTACTTCCAAGTTCAGAAATGCTTTCGGCTTATTATTCAAGGGGTTTCTAAATGTAGAACGGTCTTCAATCGGTTTCCATTAAAGGCAGAACCATCTTTAATATATTTTCAACTGCATTTAAAATGATAAAAGTAACTTGGGAGGGAATTTTGAACTCGCAACCACTTTCACGCTCTCATTAAAGGCATTTCATTAGGAACCACCTTTGATAGCTTCCTTTAATCAAAACCTCTCCTCTAGTTTTCACACATTCTTAAACTTTCACAGTAGATATTTTGTGCAAATTGAGTAGCTCTAATTTGTCATTTGATCTGTGTACATAAAATTTCACGAGATATGATTTTTTGTGACAAAAATATGATTGGTAAATTATTACGAGGATAAATTTTATGCACTAATTTCATGCTATGTATTCCAAGAATAAAATTCTTTAAGTATATGGGGCATATTTTGTGCAAGCTTTGCACGTATTTTGAATATTTAAAATTTGAACAATAAAATTTCAATAAATATCAGACAAGTTTTGAATCGGTTTGTAATTTAGTGATGTAAGAAGGTGGAGATTAGAAATGAAAACCTTGCTATTTATTAAGTATAATTCAATCATCGCTTTTTATTTTTTTACTAAATAAAGAGCAATGTCTGACATTAAAAATAACAGATAGTATAAAATTGGGCAAGTTTTTAGGAACTAAATGAAGAGAGATTGAGATGAACTAAAACATTCCATCACCAAAAGTATTATCAGACATAGGTTTCATTTTGTCACTCACCTCCTCGACCTCGTGCTCCATTTCTTTGACCTTCTTTTCAAGCTCAAGAAGTTCTCTTTGCTTAACTGCCAACCTAGCCTTTTATTTCTCCACATTGTCCATCCCCTCTTATTCCCACGCCGGATAATCTTTCATATTTTCATGCACCCCTTAATGTAGATGAGCTTCATATGAAGCTACCAGACCTGTAAATCCATCTTTTTGAGCACTAGAACTGTCTCACTCATTTTCCCTCCATATCAGTAGTAACATCTCTAAAACTCGCGTGCTCCTAAATCTTGACAATCCAGAAAAGCTTCTCCTGGAAGAATGTGAGGAAGTCAAGAATTGACATGCTTGAATCTTTTGCGATGTCCCCATTTTTGTCAAAGATTTTTCGGAGCATGAGAATCATTTCTACCTTCACTTTGTAACCTTAAAAAATTTCCATGGCATTGGAAGACTCGTCGGTTGTTATTACATTGAAAATAACATTAATTTTCACACCTTATTATGAAAATCTCATTGTCTGAATTTTACCGATTTTAGAATCCCACACATTATTAAATTTTCACACTAGTGATTTTGTGTGACTCAAGATTTGAATTTTTCTGACACAATTAGGCTAGTAGACTGTCACAATGATTGAATTTTATGGCCTGAGTTGAATATTCTGCAAGTTTTATGCACCAATTTCGTGCTATGTATACCATTAATTAAATTCATGCTATGACATTTTAACCTATCTCAACATTCAGCGCAGTGTGGGAGTTGGAGAGTCCTAGAAGTATAAAAAAACAACTTAACTTTGTATATGCAAGATTATTTTAAAAGTATAATTTTTCTTCACACCTCAAAATTATTAGTGCCAGCTCGACTCCACCTCCACCACCGTTGTTCAAGTGGGATAGTTGACATGTTTAGTATGGGAAGTTGTCTAGTGCAATGACACAGTCTCTAGTGAATTTCAAATAATAAATTATTGATGATTGGGCCCTTTTTAGTGGCTAATTTTACCATTTGAATTTTTCCAAGCGTAATACAAATAAGTTTAAAAAATATATTTTCAAAGTAAAATAAAGAGCCTAACACAAAAACAAATACATTGGTACGATATAAATTAATGACAATATAAAGCCCATTTTGCATTCGAACATGATATGAATACACCATGTATTAAATTCATATTTGAATAAAGTTAAAAAGGTAATTTTGTCAAAGAGCCCGGTATAGATTTTTACCCATCTCAACCTATTAATTTGATGTTAAATAAGGTCACAAGATTTAGTCCTTAGGTTTCCTAAATAGTGTAAAAATAAGTGCTTCGAATCATTTCTATTTGACTCGGACCCGTTCTAAAAAGGTCGAGGTACTTCAAATTGTTTGTTGACAAGGACAAAGTGAAGGAAAACCTAGGAAATTATTTCAATATTGAACCTTGGAAATATAATAATCTTTTTAGAAAGAAGATTTTTTACCTCATGGTAGCTAGCTCTAGTCCCCTTATGAAACTTTTGTTATTAGCTTAGCCACACACTTCACATGTTTCTAGCGATTCACATGGCATCATCAAATGATACAAGTCTTGGATAAGAATATACAACGCACTAGAACACCCTTGTTGATGATCCTTTACTCAGACATATCTAGGGTTCCTCGAACAATGTGATATCTCACCCCTTTCCCCTCTTACTAATAACACAGAATATTCTTGTATATTATGGCCAATTGATGTGTGCACAATTTACGATTATTTGGGACCTTTTATACCCATTTTGGTAAGCCTTTGTGCTTTGGATACTTCATTCTACCTTGAAGTTCTATTACTAGAGTTAAGAGAGACTTTAGTGCTCTTATCACTTTTAATATGAATTCCGTGAGACAAGGTAATGGTTTGAATATTTGAAGACTACTTTTTGAAGACAATGAAGTACATGAAGACCTAAATACATGAAGAGGAGAAAACTACACTTAGAAAAAAATAAGACAATATGTGAGAGCAGCTTATTCCGCCCGTCGCGAGTCGCGATGCATGGGTCACAAGTCGCGAATGACCACTGCCTAGATCTAATTTTTGGATTTTTTTACTATAAATATTCTCTTGCCTTCTCTCCATCCAATAAATCTTCTTCAACCGAAGCCATAAAACCCTAGTTTTCTACCGTTTTCATCTTTCTTTCATTCTGATTTTATGTTTGAATTTCTATTGTTGTTTAGTATGAATTCTAGTAGCTAAACTTAGTCTTAGGAGAAATTTATTGAGGCTTCCAATCCCATGTATTGAGAACTTTATATGATGCTATTGAATGCTTTACTATTATGCATTTATTGTTCTTAAATTATTGTTGAAAGCACTAATGATCTTAGAAGTTTGAGTATATGAATTGCGTGTATGATTACTTGTTAGGGTTTTAAGAAAATAGCTGATTCACCTTTCTTTTCATATGAAATCCCAGGGCATGAATTAGAGATTATAATATTGTTGATGATTTGATGAATGCTAGACAAATGTGATAATGTCGAATCCTTTATCATGTTTGTTTTGTGTAGCAAATGGAAGAAGTTTATGAACGTTGAACGTTCTCGACTAATCTTGTATAAATGCATGAATTGGTTCAATTATGCCCCAAACACTTGAGATTAGACATTCTAAAATTAAACCTCCATCACACAGATGAGTATTTGATCCTACAATAATAGAAGAAGAAGACATCTCCCATTTCCAAAATTTCCTCTCAGTGGCGGACGTTGAAAGCATGGATTTCAAACTTGATCGATCAGAGGTGTTCCTGGAATCCAATTGGGATAAGAAATTATCCATCTACACCAGTGATTCTATTAAATGGTCAACTCTCACTATTGTGAGGAAAATTTAGAAATAATTCATTCTCTGCTTATATTCTCATACCAAATGCATACTAATGGCTCGAATATTTTTTGATGAATAGAAAAAAGTTTTGGACTAGAAGCAGAAGGGAGAGTTGGTTACACTAGGAAAAGAAGATATCCTCATTCAGAAAATGGGTAAAAAGGATCATGGGAGTTGTTAGAGAGGTTACTCTACATTTGTGAAGATGAAGGATGCCCTCCCACATATTGATAATAGCCGTTATGCATCTAGTCGTTGTGGGAGCATAAACATAATAATGTTTGAAGAAACATTAAATGAGAAACATGTGTCAATGGAGGTTGTCGAGCTCAAAAAAAGGTTTGTTTCCTTCTTTGAGGAGCAAATACAATGGCTGGCAGGACAATTGGTTAGACCTAGTCCCTCGCACTTGAAGGCCCGCAATTTCCTTGATAAATCATCCAACCCAATAGATAAAGGCAGTCTGGTATTCATTCCTCCAACATACGGATCAAGTGACCCCTAGAAGGACATTCATAATGAGGAGGTATTCTATAAGATGACCCTTGTCACATATCATGTTACGAAAAAAAAGATAAAAAATTTAGCCTGATAAGATGTTTTTTAATAATAAATCAATTTCACAACCACACCCATTTATTTGGAACATGTATGTGATGGTAATAAATATTAGGTCAATGGTGGTGTGCTCATCATTGTTGTTTGGTTATATCCAAAAGGGAAGTATTTCTATTAGTTCTTCATCTAGGAACGTGATTTAGGATGTTGTTGGTTGATTTCCTATGGATGTTGATTTCGGATTCCGAATTCTTTTCAATGCTGTAAGTTGTGTGCATATATTTCTATGTTGTTAGTTGTATGAATTTATTTGGCTATTGTTAGTTATGGGCATATATATGTTGTTAGTTATGCTATTTTTTCTACCGAAGTAATAGAGTGCATGTGCGCAGATGCGGTCAGCACCCACTTCTAGTTTTGGTTTACCTAGATTGAGGTTTCAGAGTAGCTGCATGCAACTGCTCTCAGGGGAGACACTTTTAGTTCAAGTTTTGTTCACCCCATTTGAAACTAATACAGCAGCTACGCGCAGCTGCAGTCAGCGCCACTTCTATTTTTGACTTTCCCAGATGAACATAATAGAGCGGTTGCACTCAACTAATCTCTTGGGAAACATATTTGCAATAAGTTTTTAATCCCCCGGTAGGAACTAATAGAGTGGCTATGCTACACAGATGATATCTTTTTATTTGCTTACTTCCCCACTGACCGCACCTGCAAACAGCTGGTGTCTCTAGATAGTTTCTCTTCCCTTCTTCTTAAATTCCATAAGGTATTTCTATACTTTCATTTAAATAATCATATAGATCTATATGACTCTTTCTAGCGATGGAGAAAAGTTGATGGTCAAAACTCATATCAATTTTTACTTTTATGAACCAGGATTAAGTTTCAAATTGATGGCATTGATAAATTTATTTTCTTCTGATTTGTTTTTTACAATTCCTTCTAATGATTTTTTTCTTCAAATTATGTGGCTTTTGTGTTCAGAAAGAAAAAAATTGCTGCCTACATGTTTTAAACCATAGTGGGCAAAGGCACGCTACTGCATTTGGTATCTTACTTCCCAAGGATAAGTAATCGAACTTGCTTATCAGGTGGCATCGAGTTAAGCTTTGTGGACCTCTGCTTATCCCGAAGGCACCTTTGCCTATTTAACATGAACAATTTGAGTTTATATCTGAGGCCATTGGATATAAGATTCTATGGCCTGCAAAGTTGATCAGTGACATTAACCAACGAGAAGATCATGGGGTATGATAATTGTATCTTTGTGATACTAGTGTAGTGACCTTTTCACAAATCAACTTAACTTCATTTATCATTCATATGATTACTTAGGAGAACGATTAGTTGTCACCTCGCAACATTCTGGTCGTTGAATATGGAAGCCGTGACAATAAGCTTACACCAAAAACTACCATGAAGGAAGTAGAGGTTAGACAAATAATTATATTACCATACTTTGTCTTGCATATACTTATAATCACACGCTCTCCCTACACGAGGTGGTCGTTTATGAGGAGACACCTAACAAATAGTTGACAACCTATACTCGATCAGTCAAAGGGGAGGCCAAACATTCCCCCTCCCCCCAACACACAAACACACACGCACACTTCTATTTTTAATAGTGACTATTGGTTTCAATAGATAACTAACAATTTACCCATTAGAGTGTAGCAAAAGGAATTATTTCATCGACGAGGATGCCAATCAACTCCACCAAAATTGGTTTCTGACCATCAACTTTCCGTAAGCAGTCATTTAACCCTTTGCAAATCCCACCGACTGCTGAATTATATTTCTATATAACTCGACTAAATTTATCATATTCTAAAATGGAATTACAATACCATGTATCTTCTAGGGGGTCATAGAAAACCAAGAAAGCATTGTTGTTGTTCAACAAATCTGTGAATTTAAAAGTTCATCCACACAAGTATTTGGACCTAAGAAATATTCTGCATCCCTTTCAGTGCTGATATGTTTGTATCCAAAGACATCTCCATGGATATTTTTATTGACAAACAAAAATTGTTCATGAGTAGCCTCAACAAGAAACATGAAATGGAGTGGATTAGGGGATTTCAACTTGATCTATGGGTACGTAAAAATGCATGCTCGCATTATTGTAGATGCTTCATAATGATTGTTCATTTTTAATATTTTTTACTGACACATTTGTGATGGCATGGTTGATCGATGTCACATCCAGTGTGTTTCGGTTGGTTCAAATTCTCTAGTTAAAAATGCTCAACAAAGGGTTGAATTGACTGTGAAATAGGTTTCAACTATCATGCGCTGCACTCAAGCAATGATGTACGTCTTCCCGTACAATTGAGAGTAAGTTCTATGCATGTAAAAGATTAATTAAATTGAGGTATTATTAGTTTTTGAGTTGTTCACACTCTGGAAGAAGTTGCACCCAGTTGCGCCTGTATCTCCAGTTTTTTAGCAAAGTTATGCATTAATAATCACCTTAGGTACTTTCTTCTTTGCTTTTGCAGTAGTCAATTATTTTTTATCGCCTTTGTGCCGGAACATGAAAGAGTATATTGCTTTTACTCGATGAGTGGGGGAATTGGCAAACGTAAAAGCTATGCCTTTAATTGATTCATTCTTAAGTTGATCAATGTTTTCCCAACTTCAGCAAAATTGTACTTGATTTAACTATTAATATCCATTGATATGTTTTCGTCTTTATATGTTGATAAAAATATGTTTTCATCAATTTTGTGATTGGAACAAAATATCAATTGTACGTCAATTCAGAGTGAAATAAAACCTACCCTCCAGATTATACATGGAATGACAAAAACATCAAAGTACATATTTTCCTATAAATTAGGAATTCCTATGTCAATTTTACTTTCGTAACCATTTCAACAAATACTTTTTTTGTATCACCACAAGATTCAGCGTAGTACTTGGGAATGTTGATACCATTGCATGTATTATATGGAAAATATTGTCGAAGAAGTGCTAAGATTGACATTATTCTGGTATGTTTTCTTATGTTGTTTTTTGTATGTGTACTGTCCCTCACATATAGAATGTAACATTCAATTTAATACATGTTTCAGCTATTTCTAGAAGATTGCACTCCTTTATGGAAAAAGAAACTATGCAGCATTGCTCTTAGTTGGGTTCGTATTTGTGCAAAAAATACTTTGCCACATTGCATGTCTTAATTGCATTTGAAACAGGGAATTGAATCCATTATTGGATATATTCAAGTTTACTTATATCCATCACTTAATAGTATGTCTTTTTGAAAAGTAAATGTCCCCAAAATTTGAAACACATCAGCTCTATGAAACAATATGTTCTCGTATATCATGTAGGGTTGTCAAGAGAATTTTGGCTACCAGTGACCACGTTCATGTACTCCTTTATCTAGGAAATTAAATTTGATCATGTTCAATGGGATTTTTCTACAATATTGTTGTTTATGTCTGATGAATTGTGATAGTTGGGAATTTGTTTAGTATAATCGATGCACCGATTTATTACATTGCACTAAAAATCGGGAATTTGTGGAAATGTTTTTTCATGTTCCTAGATGTGGCCATATATATGTTATTGGGATGTTTTTGTGTTTGTATTTAAGTATTAGAGTGGCCGCGCACATCTGCGGTCAGAGCCCAATCATGATATTCTTTTTCACAAATCGAACTAATAGAGTAGCTGCGGTCAGAGCCCAATTCCAGTATACTTCTTGCTAAATGGTACTAATAGAGCAACTGCGTGCAGCGTCCAATTTTATTTTTCATTTTGCAAAATGGAACTAATAGAGCAGGTGTGGTCAGCCCCCAATTTCTATTGCAAATAAAAAAACCGGTGATATTTTAACACCAGTTTTCTAAAAATCGGTTCAAATAAAAACCTTTTCCAAATTTAGCACCGATTTTTTCCAAATTGGTGCAAATATAAAAATAGCTCCAATTATAACACCTGTTTTTTAAATCGGTGCAAAAAATAATCGGTGTCCCAAATTAACACTTGTATTTTAACCCAGTTCTCCGAAAAAATATATTCGAATTCTAACACTTGTTTTCGTTAAACCGGTGTAAAATATTTAACAGGTGCTCCAAAATAATACCGGTTTTTTAGACCAAGTCCCATATGAAATCGTTGTAAATTTAACATCGGTTTTTAGACCAATGCTAATATAAAAACCGGTGCTTATATTGGACAAGTTTTAGAAAACTGGTGCTAACCAAAAAACGGTTGTCAAATTTAGCACCGGTTTTTTTAAAACCGGTGAAAATGTTTCACCCCCTACTTAGTCACCGATTTTTTTTACCCATAGAACCTGGAGCACGACTTCCTAAAAACCGGTGCTAGAGGATCATTCCTGTGATAGTGATAGCTTCATTAATAGGTGAGGTGATTCTTTTTTTCAAAAGTGTAATAACATGTTGCATTTAGTTTTCCCATATGCTTAAGCATTAATTTGGTACAAAGGGACAAAGGCTCATATATTGTTTTCAGACCTACTGTTGTATTCTATTATTTTTAGATTTAGTAACATGGGAAGAAAAATGGGCGAAATTTGTGGTTTACAGGAGAACTTTTACATTCAAGATCATGAATGAAAAGGAGATTGTTTACTTACCTAATGAAAATTAAGCTTCCGGTACAGTTCATGCAATAAAAATGAAAGTATTAAAAAACAAAGTTAATTAGCAGAGAGAATATAAAAAAAAACAAAACTACTTTTTAAAATTTATATCAACCAAAAAATAATTTAATTTCTCCAAATTCTATTAATAACTATGAAAGAGTGAATAAAAAGAGGATTTAAAGAATTTTTAATGTTGACTAGAAAGGTTAAAAATTTCTTTTAGTTATAGTCATTTGGTATTGGTCATTCCTCTTATTTGTCTCTATTTGGTGATAGTTAAGCAATTATACATATTGCAGCAAATGTGGTGTTTCATTAGAGCACTAAACATATTGAGATTGATTGTCATTTTTTCCGTGATATTATTGATTCTAGACAAATTTTACTCATCGTATTCGTACTTCAAATAAACTAGCTAATTTGTTAGTTTCTATGGCTAAAATATCTTCATCCTTGATTGGGTAATCGCTATTCCTCTCTGATGCATCTATGTTATGATAGTCAAGCAAATAAACATATTTAAAAAAATCCTGTGTTTCTTCAGCGTACTAAACATATTCAGATTGGTTGTCAATTTGTCCATGATCTTATTCCGTCTGGCCAAATTTTTATTCATCATATTCACACTTCAAATCAACCAGCTGAACTTTTTACTAATGTACTTGGATGACAACAGTTTCAGATTCTTCGGCGCAATTTAGGCATTATTGATCCTCATGCTCGTACATTAAGTTTCCTATCTCCTCAGTTTCCTTTTCCTTGTACGAAATGTTGTATAGGGTAATCTTATTCTCCTTGTAGGAAAGGATTTGATGGTATTCCTATATATTGTGATCTCTATTGATAAATAAAATCAATCTTTGATATATACAAAATATACAAAAGGTGAACTTGGGGAAGAATATTTTCTTAAACATTACGCACAAAATTTAATTGATTAATTTTTAATTGATTTGTAACATTTTTTATCTAAGAATACGAAAATTAGATATGAAAACATATCTATCTATATAGGATAACTCAATCATCATTTTGTATGGATTTCAAAATAATGTAATTTTCACACTAGATTTTTCAAATCTAATTGTTTGAATATGATGATTTGAAAAATTCACACCTAGTTAAATTTTCACAATCGAGATTTCTTGCAAACTTAGGCTCTAATTTGTGATTTAATATGTGTTGATAAAATTTCACGAAATATGTTTTTTTTAAATAAGGTTGGTAAATTGTCAGGATGAAAAACTTTATGGTACAAGTGGATTATTGTTCAAGTTATTTGCACCAATTTTGTGCTATGTATACCAATAATAAAATTCTTTAAGGATAAATGATATATTTTGTGCAATTTTTGTGCATATTTTTAATACCGGTGGGAGAAGATGCAGCAGATAAGACGATGGAGCAGCACAATGGTAGAGGAATCTGTGGCAGCGAAGACGTCAGTGGGATCAACGAAGTTGCGAAGAGGGAAGGGCCCGATGGCATCACAGTGAGGGGCGGGCTCAATGGCATCGCTTGAGGGGCAGGCTCGACAGAGTAGTAGTGGGGGCCGGCGGTGGATGATGGAGGATGGGTGGAGGCATTGAGGAGGTGTGGAGGCGGAGGTGGTGGATGGGAACATAAAGGAAGAAAAAAATGACTAAGGAATTAATTGACTAAGGAAAAAGGCACAGTGATTCTGTAAATTGACCAATGAAAGAAACCCAAATGGGTTGTTTATATATTCGGCCAAAAAGGCAGCCTATTTAAGGTTGTTCGACAATCAAAACCTCCTTTAAAGTAAAAGAGTGGTCGGGGATGGCACTTTCAAGTTTGTAAAGGTTTTTGGCTCTTAATTAAAGGCAGTTTTACAAGTACAACTGTGTTTGATCGATTTCCATTAGTGGCGAGACTGCCTTTAATTGATTTCGAATCATCTTTAAAGTAAAAATTGTAACCTGGGAGGAAGTTCCAAACTCAGAACATCTTTTGGGTCCTCATTAAAGGTCGTTCCTCAGGTACCGCCATTGCTCGCTTCCTTTAATCAAAGGTTTTCCACTAGTGTCCACACATTGTTAGATTTTCACACAAGAGATTTCATGGTATTTGAGTAGCTCTAATTATTCATTCAATCAGTGTGGATAAAATTTCATGAGATATGAATTTTTGTGACAAAACAAATGTTGGTAAATTATCACCATGATAAATTTTATAATCGGTGTGGAATATTGTGCAAGTTGTGTGCACCAATTTGTGCTATGTATACCAATAATAAAATTCTTTTAGGATAAGGGGCATATTTTGTGAAAGTTTTGTACGGTCCGCGGCTCAGACTTACTTTTTGAACTTTTTGTACTATAAGTAATCACAACTGTTCTCTTTCTTCCTCAACTTTTCTCTCCCGATTCCAGACAGTAAAACCCTAGTTTTCCATCTTTTCCATCTTAGTTTCTTCTTGAATTTATGTTTGATTTTCTTTTGTTAATTAGTTGGGTTCTAGTAGCTAAACATAACCTTGGAAGCAATTGATTAAGGCTTTTAAGCTCATGTCTTGAGATCTATATGTAAGCTATTTAGCGCTTTGCTATTGTGTATTTATTTTTCTTTAATTGGGTTGTTGAATACATTAATGATATTTAATGTTTGAGTATATGAATTGCTTGTATGATTATGTGTTAGGGTTTGGAGAAATTAGCCTAGTTTCTTTTCTTTTGATATGAAATCCAAGAGCATGATTTAGAGCTTCTAATGTTGTTGATGATTTGATGAATACTAGATAAATGTGATAATGTCAAATTCTTTATCATGTTTGTTTTGTGTAGCAAATAGGAGAGGTTTATGAACGTTGAACGTTCTTGGCTAATCTTGTGT
>JAULKM010081333.1:0-11584 GCA_032355605.1 Rubia tinctorum
AAAAATCCATTAGACTCAACTAGGTTGCAAAATGAAGGATTTAGATACAAAAACCGAAAACGGTCATCTAAACCCCTCATTATGTAAACCTACCTAAATCTAGCAATCTTTCAACAAAAACATAACAAAAGAGATGTTAAATTCTTCGGAAAACACATGCATTTGACGTCTCATCACCTTCTTGAACTTTGACTCCGCCTTTCTTAATACTAATTCCTTCTACTACTAAGATTTGATGTTTTTTTTCCTGTAATCTACTGTCTTCCTTGTGAATGGCCTTCGATATCTTCTACTATTCTTGCGAATGACTTTCAAGTATCTTCTACCACACTATTAGATGGTTTTCCACCAAAAGAAAATGAAAAATCACTAATGGGAAAAATACTAATGAGATCAAAGAGGAAGATCTTGGCACCAGTGAATACCAAGTGTCCATTAGTCTTAATTAAGTCTAAAACATACGAGATTTAGACAAGCCATATGGGAATACCAACCATGCCACCCATAGATATCTTTCCAATCTTCTTGTTTCCTATGGAAATGCATTCCTCTACAAAAGTCTCTATCATCTTGGAGTAGAAATTTCCTCCAGAGTCATGGCCCAAAGAACTTGGACATTTAAACCGAGACATTGTGAAAGTTCCCAGTGATAAAATACCCCCATGGACAATAATTGCTGGACATGTCACAACGCTGAGTGGACAATCCATGTGCTCTTTCAAAGATGCTTCCTCTCCGTGCCCGAAAGAATTCTATGAAAATTGCTCAATGAAAATGGAAGGCTATGTCGATGTGTCCTCAGAATCTCCTTCCCGTACTTCCACCCAAATGCTTGGGCATGTTCCGATGTGACATAGTGTACCCCTTATCATTCAAGTGGAAATGGATGTTTCTCTTCCCCTCACTGTCCTTTGATTGTTCTAAGATTGTTAAAAACTTCAAAGTCCACTGTACGTTAATCTTGCAATCCTTGTATAAGGAATCCTCTAAGCCTATTTAGCTTAGTAAATACGTGACGAGCTTGAGCGAACCTAGAGCTCCCAAGGTCTCCTTGCAAGAAAACTTCGGGTCCAATATGGTTCGCTTTGGAAATGGTGGTCAACCTGATGAACTCAACAACAACAACACAATAGGGGTTAGGAAGAAAGGAAATCACCAGCTCTTGTCTGCCAACCCTGGCCATTTTCTTCCCTTTGTCACCCCAATAAGTTTTTTCTTTTTCAGACTTATTCCTTTTTGGATCCATCTTATCATAACAAGAATAAGGTGGTAAACTAAGAATATTCAAAGGCATGCATAATTTATCAATCAAGAAGAACACATTATCTCAACATAAAGGCTATTCATTTAAGAAACATTATCCCTAAAAAGCAAACTCGTGACAAATCATAGTATCCCATCAAGAAGATCATGCAATCTAGAATCATTCCTTCTAAAACACAATGTAAAATGAAGATCATACCATAAAAGAATAACTACAATTCTCCCCCACACTTAGTTTAACACAAGATCACTCAAATAGCTCAAAATTTCCTCAAAACATTTCAACATCTTTTCCCCTCATCACATAATTATCATACTAAATAAATAAAGTAAACATGAAGCTTAAAGGATTACCAGGAATTTGAAGCCAAGAGATGAAGAATCCACACAAGAACAAGCAAAAATGCTAATTTTTGAGAAATGTCCTTTAATTTTTCAAGTTTCACCAAGTGGGAGTGAGAGTGAGTTTTTTTTTGAGAGATTTCAATTAGCTAAGTGATTCCTAAGGGTGAGAGAATTTACTATAAATCGTTAATTTCGGCAAAGAAGGTAATTTATAAAGGAGGTACAAATGAGATAAGGATGGCATTTTTTGAAATCAGAGAATGAAACGGACAAAAGTACCAATCTATTTATGCATAAGGGAGGTGTCGGTGTACTAATTACACCCAAATTTGAAGGAAACAAAGGTTTTCCTAAATCAATGGGCCAAAATTTGCATATTTAAAATTCGATTTTTTGAAAATTTGTATTTTTTATCCAAAAATCCCAGCCACACGAGGCCTGACATGTAGTCAGCCTCGTGCTGGCTCGTGCATGACACAAGGCTACCCACCCCTCATGCAAAAGGGACTTGCACGAGGCTACCGTGTGAATAATTCTCTTCTTTCCTTCTTCTTCCCTTTTCTGAAGAGACTTTTTCACCTAACAAGTCGTATATCCTACCAACAAAAAAGAACGAGATTCCAAACTCAACTTCATCAATAAAAAAGAGTTTCATATAAATATCCTTTGTCACACACTAAAACATGCAAAATCTATATACTAAGGATATTGAAAGTAAAGCAAGAATGAGGACTGTATTTTTATTGTTGTCCTCACGACTTATTTCTTTTTTATGCATTTCAATTGAAAGAACCTACCATTGGGTCTCCAGAGTCTCAATCCGCAACTCCACCCATGATGACATCCTTGTGAAGAGGTCTCCACAAGGTGTCATCCTTACCTTCAACCACTTTGTCTGCCAAAAAAGAGTGAGTATCCATTCCTAGTCAATGTCTAGTCCATAGCCATTTCATTGGGTTTAGGAGCTGGTCAAGGGTGCTATACACCATCACCACTCTCCACAAACCACTGCATGTTACTGAGCATCCTAAAGCAATCCAAGATAGATAAATCATCACTAACATCATGCAAAGAAATAATATCATCGACGTGATCATCACAACTGAAGTGCAATGTAGGATTTATTTCCTCACTCTCATATTTATCAAAAATCTCATTAACTAGGCTATCTTCATCACTATCATCAAGAGTGTTGTCAAGGTAATCATCATTATCTATCATGCAAGATTTCTCATGTTGATAAAGTTCTTCAATAAATGTTATGTCTTTACACACAATAGAAGGATTAGGTGATTCATGCTTATATTTGTAAATATCAAAACCTATCATATCAATGTCATCCTCTAAGGTTAGTGTTCCAGAATGAACATCAATCTTAGTCCTTGATATTTAAATAAAAGGTCTCCCCATTAAAATTGAGGGTGCACCACTATTGTTCGCAACATCAAGGACATAGAAGACGGCAGGAAATAACAAATTGCCAACTCAAACCATAACATCCTTTATTAGACCCCGAGAACTAGATTGGGAGTGATTGACCCTCTGGAAAATTACCCTAGTTTCTTTAAGTTCGCCTATTTATGGGTTCCCATAAATGCAAAAAAAAATGAATGACATTAATAGAGCCTCTATATCAATCATAGCATTCTTCACCAATTTACCACCTAAAGAAATAGGAATTGAAAACATGTCGGGGTCATCATAATTCTTTGGAAAACTTCTATGATTAAGGGTAGAAACTCCCCCTACATTCAATTTTACTAACTTCCTAAGTGGGTTGTTCCACTTTTTAGTGCATGCAACTTTTAAGAATCTAGCATAAGAAGGCACATTTTATGTCCAAGAATCGAACGCTAACTGATGTATCCATTTTATGTGCATATTTTGGGACTTTTTGGATTCACTTTTTTGCTCTTTTTTATCTAGAGATTGTGTTTCACTTTGAAAGTCACTTAGGAGAGCCAAGAGCGGCTTTTATGCTTTTATTATATTTCTAATGGATTTTTTGTGGTGGAGCAAAAACATCGAGACTTGAAGACCAAAGACCGTTAAAGGCTGTTTAGTTCACCCTTTGAAGACTTGAAGACATGATGACTTCAAGAGAAGTAAAGTTGAGAGAAAGCTTGAAACTAGAAGAAGAAAAAAAATCCAAATTCTAATTTTGGTAGCAAGTCACGACATCTTGTTCGTGAGTTCCGATGAACTGGTGGCCAGAACCCCTTATCCTTCTTCTTGTACTATAAATAGAACACTTTTATTCTCTTTTTGGACAAATTTTCGCAGCCTGATTCAGCAGCTACAAAACCCTAGTTTGGTACCATTTTCATTTTGTTTCATCTTGATTGTATGTTTGAATTGATATTGTTATTTATTATGAATTCTAGTAGCTAAACTTAGTCTTGGCAGCAAATGATTAAGGCTTCCAAAACCATGTCTTGAGAACTATATACGAGCTATTTAATGCTTTGCAATTGTGTATTTATTGTGCTTTGAATGTTTATTGTTGAATGCATTAATGGTGTTGGAAGTTTGAGTATATGAAATGCTTGTATGATTGCATGTTAGGGTTCGCAGAAAGTAGCTAATTTTCCTTTTTTTGATATTGAATCCAAGAGCGTGAATTAGAGCTTCTAATGGTGTTTATGGTTTGATATATGCTAAATGAATGTGATAATGAAAAATTCTTGTCATGTTTGTGTTGTGTAGCAAATGGGAGAAGTCTATGAACGTTGATCATTCTTGACTAGTCTTGCGTAAATGCATGAATTGGTTCAAAACTTAAACACGGTGTAGTTTTTAGAAGTGTTACCAAACTTGTTGATTTTTTGTAGTTAATGCCATTAATGGGATACTTTTAGGCATTGATCGAATAAAGGAGTCATTAGTTAGGTTTAGCTAGGGATGTCAAATTCAATCTTGTAAACTACTATGAAAGAAGGATAGAAGATTTATTTTCATAACAAGTAGTAAAAGTGTTGAATAGGTTGGATGTTCAAGGATAGGTAAGAGGCTTGGAAGTGGTAATCAATTGTGCCCAAGGTCTCGTAACTTGTGTTTAATCTCTGTTTAGTAGTATGTTGCATATTTACTAGATTTACATTGTTTTCTAGTTAATTGGTCAACAAATTCGTAACTTAGAAAAACTAACCAAAAACCCCCTCTTTACATGATTTTATATATATATTTATATCTCTATATCTAATGTATTATTCACCTTTATATGTGAAAATCCTTGGGAAAATATCTCTTTTTTGTGGACAACCCCGGCTTACCACTATCTACTTAATTGTATTTAGTAAGCATTTAGGCCTTATAAATTATATCTTTGAGAGGTACGATGACGAACTCCCACTAATCTCAACCTTCTCAAAGATTTTACAAATTTGCTCACCAATTATTTCCACCTTCGGCCTTTTCCTAAGGGTACTAAGGAAGGGGGCGGAAGATTCAACCTCGCCATGGGTGTTGGAAGTTCCTTGACAGGTTCCACCTCAACAACCAATTCTTTTTCCTCCAAGTTGGTTTTTTTACTCTTCAAGATCAAGTCGTCCTCTTGTAAAATCTCCTTCTCGGGCTCGCGCACCTTCTTGCCGCTTCTTAGCTTCAAAGCGCTTGCATTCCTCAGATTGATCTCTGGTTGGGAAGGAAGATTTCTTGACTCTTTTGCTTCAAGTAAGCTCACCGAGGTGGTAATTTTTCCGACTTGAATTTAATGATTTTTTATGCTTGAAAATTCCCTAGTCTCGAGCTCTTTTATCTCTCGCCTTGTGTGTTCCACAAAAACATCATGCTTCTTAGCCAATTGGGATATCACTTCCAAGATTTCTTCTTGATCTGACTTACAGAGTGAGGTGTTATTGATGGAAGACTCTTCTCTGCTTAGACGGGGTTGAGGTTGAGCTTTTCCGCCTTGACTATACCCTTGCACTTGATTTTCCTTGTGCCAACAGAAATTGGGATGATCGTTGCACCTTGGGTTGAAGTTCCTGTAGGGTTCTTGCCTTTCGCTTCCTTTGTTCCCACGGAACCCTTTTTGTGCCTCCCTACCAAACTATGGTCTATTTCCACCGTTATTGAAATCCAAAGCCTTAACTTCCTCCAAACCTACCACCACTTGTGGGAAAAAATCCATGTGATGATCAAGACTGCAAATGCCACACACTTTCACTTGTTGAACCCTCCTTTTCCTGATTTCTTTCATCATGGAAGAAAGATCTTGGACTTACTCTTCTAACTTGGGAGAATGAGATGGCTCGTCTACAGTTTTCACTCTCGATCTTGTACCAAACTTCCCGGTACCATTTGCTATCTCTTCGAAGAGTGCTATTGCCTACCTTTGGCTCTTGTTGGTGATTGAACCATTGCATGTGTAATTCACCATACACATGTCATCATCACACAACCCTTCGAAGAAATAGTAGACTAAATCCCCCTCCTTGAATGGATGATATGAACAGCTTTCCAATAGCCTCTTGAACCATTCCCAATATTTGTAGAGGGATTCATTAGAGAACTAAGAGATATTGGAGAGATGCTTCTTCATCCTTGCGGACTTCGAAGCTGGAAAGTATTTCCTTTAGGAATTTGTGCTTCATGTCCATCCAGGAGGTGATGCAACTAGGTGGAAAGTAGTACAACCAATCTTTAGCCGCATCCCGAAGTGATAAGGGAAATAAACTCAAATTGTAGTATTCCTTTGAGACTCCTAGAGGCTTCATTTTGGTACAAATTAAATGAAACTTCGCCAAGTGCTTGTTCAGATCTTCACCGGCCATTCCATGGAAAGCAAGAAAACACTGGAGCATACCGTTCTTGAGCTCACAAGTAACATTGGGTGGCAAGGGTGGCAAGAAAATGCATAGGGGTTGATTCTCCAAGTTAGGAGCCATTAACTACCTCAATCTGCTGTTATCGTTTGCCATTTCTCCGCTCTCTACAACTACCAAAACGTATTATTGTGGAACTTCTGGTCTCAATATCCTCCTCCTTCATTGCCTTCGACCTTTATATTCCGTTGGATAATGTAAAACTCCCAAGTTCGTGGTACAAGTGTGTACCATAAACTGTGAATAAAATAGTAGCCAACTAAAAACAATACTAGACAAAGGCTTAGAAGTAACCAGATACTAGCAATAAAGCTCAATAGTCCAAACAAACAAAAACAAAATAAAAACAACACTAACTACTCAAGTAACACGCTATGTAAATTAACTAATAGACCGTTAAACTAATATCCCTGGTAACGGCACCAAAATGCTACTCTCCCCCTCCCGGCGTCACTTAATAAATCACGGGAGATCCACCATATAAAACCGAGAGGAGGGCGAGATCGAAGATGAAATTTGTATTTGTTGCTCATGTTCCTACTACTATACTACCAAGATTGGTAGATAGTGGCAAGTGTCGGGGTAGTACAAAAAGACGTTAGGAATGTAATAATCAACTACATAAAATTGTGATTGGATCGTCAATCCAATCGTGTATTAGGAATAATCAGCATTGGTAAGCATTGGGGTTTTTGTTTTACTAAAACTACTAGCAAGCAATTTGATCACTAGAATAAACTATATAAACTAGCACTTGGGGAATATTTTCATAACATGATTAATGTCATTTCTATCCCTGATTTCATCACATAAAATAACTATGAACCCATTCCAGTATTTATGACATGTGGTGTGGTCGATGGTCAACACTTCCACAAACCTGTCATGTAGGGTGCACACGTAATCTTCCATCGACAATGCATCTATAATTAGCGGAGTGAAACAATAGCCCTGTCTATCGTACATATATGAGTCTCCCCCGTGTGATCACGTCCTGGGCATTACACCACGAATGCTTCTCCCTTGGCCAAAAATAGCAAAGGGGGTGAAACACTTATCTATGGCTCTAGGGTTACAAAGCTAACACTAGTTTGCTACTTTAGCTATCTCTACCCGCAACCCTTCGGACCAACTCTCTAGCTTAGTAGTGCATGATATTTCGTAACGTTAATTCAGAAACGTACGTACACACACCCACGTGGATCCAGACCCATCGTTACCCCAAGCACATCTAGGTTTCCATCCCCGGGGGGTATCAATAGTGCAACAACATGAAAGTAGACTTTTTGTGTGTTCTAACTAAGTGTGACAATCATGCAATTCAAAATAATATGAAGAACAAGCCAACATAGTGATCGCAAAAAATAGAAAAAAGGTAGATCTAAGAAATCTCACAAAATAAACATTAATACATCAATACAAATATGGTCCCCAACTTAATTAACTACTCCCTAAGAATTGAACACAAATATTGCATTGGATTCAACACTTTCGGGCAAAAGAAAAGTAAATGGAAGAAACAAAGAACCTAGGGAGAAGAAAGAGCATTTTCTCTCTCTAGCCAACTCTTGAAGATGAAAAATGGGTATTGACTTAAACCCTAGTAGATAAAGGTCCATATTTATAGTAATAGGGAATTGGCCTTGAAAAAATCCCAAAATAGCCAAAAAAACTCTAGCAACCGCAATTTGCACGCCCAGTGGCCAACGACACGATATGTACAGGTTAGTGTAAAATGGCCCATGCACCACGACACGGTCCGTACATCCTTGTGCAGCGCGGCCTACACGGACTGACACGAGCTGTATAGACTCGTACAAGGTGGGGCACACAAACTTGTGCGGGTCGTGGGTTGCTTCTTTCTCTAGAACTTCATATTTGTGTGCCCCATGTCATTTAACGTGGCTCGTTGGCTCCAAGGTCTTTTTGCTCAGAAAATGGTGCTATCCATGCTATTTTCACACCCCGTGGGCTGATCCTGACTATTAGGACGTCTACACAAACGTGCACGAGACATGCAAGGGTCTTTGCACGGCACATGTAAATTTTCACAGGCTATGCAAGCCACTTTGTACGGACCTACACGGATGGTTTTTGCCTTGTGAATAGACCATGCCAGCCGGTTGTGTAGCTAATTTGTTTGCTCTGCTACGGATGGACCGCTGATCCGATTAGAGAGTTCTTGTAGGTGATTTTTTAGTGATCTAGAAGACAAATCCAGTGGTGCTAGCCACAAAGGTTAATTATTCACAGAACTCCGTACAAATCTCGGACTACAATTCCTCCAATTCTTTCTTGGCCTTCTTGAACTTCTAATCCGCCTTTGCCAGGCTCAATTCCATCTATTACCACGCTTTAGAATATGTGGTCTTCAATCTACTACCATCCTTGTGAATAAAATTCAATATCTTCTATCATCCTTACAAATGGCCTTCAAATATATTCTACCTCCCTCGTGGATGACCTTCTTCAAAATGATGATGAAGAAGTACTCATGAGAAACCAACTAATGATATCATAGAGGAAGATCTAGGTGCTTGTGAATACAAAACTCGAAATTTAGACAAGTAAACCAATAATGACCATCTAAACCCTTTTGTCGTGCAAACCTAACTAAAACTAGAAATCAACCAAACAAAAGATGATAATAAATGTGTCAAATATATCAGTTAACGTATGCATAAAGGTGCACATCAATCTCTCAATCTGGGCAACCATAAACCCCTCCTCGTTGTACACCTGCACCAATCATTGTCCTCGTGCTAATATCATGTGATATTCACAATCTTTCGCTAAGCAAAACAAGACATTTTCAAGCAGCACTTAACTTGGCGAAAGATAACAGATTGCAATGCAATTCAGGAATAACTAAAACATAATCCATAGAAATATCTCCAAAGCATAATTTTTCATGTTTAACAGAAATACAAATGTAACCATCAGGCAGGATGACATCAACATTTTAATCTTGCTAAATATCATGAAGAAGATCCTTGTCGACATTCATATGATAAGGTGCACCGGTATCAAGAATCCATGATAAAGTAGTATTATCGGACATATTGTCAGAAGGATTTAACTTAGAGAACATTTAAAAAATCATACTCCATAGCTCCTTGGAAAAGGCTGGGTCGAATGTTGTCCGATCAGCATCAGAGAGACCGACGATGACGGTGTGCGCTGGTAGAGGGTTGGCAGCCACAAGCTAGGCGGTTTTGTTGAATGGCGCTCTAGTTGAGTCGTGGGTCCAGGGATTCGCAATGTGTTTCAGGAAAAATCTAGGGGGTCGATTTTCAGTGAACCATTTTGGGTATCCAATAAAACGGAAACAAGTTGTGACATTACGTGCCTTATAACCACAATAAGTACAAGTAAGACTCTGATGATCAAAGGCAGTAGCTGGAGAGGTTCCCAGAGCTGCAGTGACAGTCTTCAGAGTAGAGGGTGGAGCCTGATGATAGGTAGCAAAAGACATGGTATCCACGGAATGGGCACAATCACGGGCGTTGATGACAGTTTTCTGGTGCTCTTCCTGAATTGTGAACGACTAAACCTTATTGAGCGGAAGCAATGGTTCCTGGGCCAAGACATACAAGCAAAAGTAGCGTAGGTATCATCCGACTCAATGAGAAATTGATGAACCATCTCCTTCTCACATTCAGCCTAAACAATGGCAGCGTCTGGGCAAGTTCATGTATGTGGATGCATATAGCTGAACTAATCGTCCCACAACTTCTTGGACTTACCATAATAGGCAGCAATGGATTGACCGTTCTGACGACAGTTGTAAATGTCCGCACGAATTTAACACATGTGTGGGTCATTCCCAACTGAAAAGAGATGCTGAAGATCATCCCAAAGATCCTTCACGGAGGTATAATAAGTGGTAACAAAACAAATAGATGGATTAAGATTTTGAACGATCCAACCAATAAGCGTAGAGTTTACACTACTCCATTATTCAGTAAAAGGTTCACCTGGTAACGGATTGGTGATAGAGCCGTCAAGAAAACCAAGCTTCTCTTGGAATTAAATTCAATATGAATAGTGTACTCCAGTTATTAAAATTATCACCCTTCAAGATCATGGAAGAGATAAGTAAACATGTGTGACTAGACAGATGAAAATAGTAATGATGTGTGACAGACAGGGCGGTGGCGGAAGCTATGGTTGGACGCCGAAGATAAGAAAGTGGTTGAGCCATCGGCGCCTAGCAGAAGCAGCTAGTGGAGGGCACAACGAAAGGTGGCAGCATCGTCGAGCTGCAGCAGATCAACCAAGGGTTGTGGCAGGTCACCGACATCGATGGGCTTGTTCTGAGCGACGTCGATATTCTCAATCCCAATATTGTTATTCTGATCCATCAGGTGGCAGCGGTGGCAAGTGTAGACTGCACCGATTAGATGTGGCGGAACCATGAGAAAGCGACGACGAGTATCATTAACGGGAAGCGGCGGTAGCAGCGATTGACTCATCGGCGGCAACGGCATTGGCGATCACAACGATGGCGGTCGGAGAACATATAGCGGCGGCGGGTAAATTTTTATGGGAAGGAAAATTTTAAGGTCGTCAGGATTTATGCTCTGATATTATGTAAAATATGAACGTGTGATTTTATTGACGGTGCAAGTGTACAATATATAGGCAGTAGATACACAATGACAAATGAAAAAATATTCTATCTAGGTTACAAGATATATATATATAGATGATTGCAGAAAATATTCATAAAATATCTCCCACAACCATCAAGAACAGCAGCAAATATGTGATCAAGCTCAAGAACAAGCCTACTGTTCGAATACAAACTGACTAACTGAGATCTGTGTAAGTTATCTTTGTTTTGTTAGCTTCATGTGATTAGTTTGTTGGAAAATATGGTATAATAAAAGTTGACTTCATCTATTTTGGGATTATTTTTTAGTAGTACCCGAAATGATTTGGGTTTGGTAGATGACATTTTTGGATTCTACGTTGCGAGTACTATAAAATCGGTTACTTGAACACTCAAAACGGATCGAGTTTTTCTCAACTTTTTCTGTCTGATTTTGTATTGTCCCTCAGTCGGACTGATGATAGTGCTTGCGAGCCTAGCGTGAATCTGAGGTAACTCTTACGTGTTTAAGGTGTTGCCTTCGGTGGTTTTATCC